>MU887313.1:8216-19005 GCA_036418205.1 Ostertagia ostertagi
AATTTTTTGGCTAACTAAGGCTTCCTTAAATCCATAGAACAGATACAATCCAAAAAACACTCATTAACTCACCTTTTCGTAAGGAAATGCTTCGTTTGTTGATGGTAATTCAACAAGGCGCCGGATACAAACCGCAGATCGCAGCCTTCTATACTGCATATATACCTAAATTTTGAATCATAGGACCTTCTAGAGCCATATTGCCACCATGCATTATTTGCTTACGGTTTTTGATCCAAATGCCGTCGAACATGTAGTCGCATTGGAGTTCGTTGTGCAAACGTCATCCCGCATATATCGCATTTGAATGGCTTCTCTCCAGTATGAGTACGCAGATGTGCTTTGATCTTACTAGGATACTTGTCGATTCGACCACAAAACTGGCATTTGTGCATGACTGGTTTTCGCCGATTATGAGGACTTGCGGAGTCTATGTCCAATCCCTAAACAATACTTGGAAGGAATCAGTTAGAAGGTGATCAACCTGCATCCAGTTAAGTAGGTAGAAAATCGTAATTGCAGTCGCTGTTGGAACACGGAGGCAAAGCAATTTCTTCTAGTCTTTCTATGAAGAAAGACTTCATAGACATGCATGGAATTAAGCATTTGAATGATGGAATTTACTTTATCTCGGAAAATTATCGACTGGGAGCCGTATCCTATCCTTCCCCCAGGCTAGGGGAACAAAAAACCCCTTCAATTTTTTTTGTCTTTCCACAAAAATCGCTCTGAGAAACTGCATATTTGTAATGTATATATGTGTGAAAAGCAAACAAGTGCGGAAAGTAAGGGAACAGTGTCGTTGAAAACAAATAAATTTGAAGGACTCTTTTGTTCCCCTAGCCTGGGAAGGGATAGGATGTGGCCCCTGAAAAGTACATGACCCCATAGGCGTGGAATTCAGCCTCATCAAGCGAAATTCACCGTGAGTGAACTCTATTGCACGATAAGTCCAGTGGAAATTAGAAATTAATTAGGAACCAGTAACAACAAATAATTAGAACAGATGCTCGCGTTCAAATTACTCACACGAGCCACCGCATCGATGATCCAATCTAGATTCCTTGCTCCCACTAGGTCGATCAGACTGTGATTGTATCAAACGATTCCTACGTATTCTGCCAGCCGGATGCGCTACCATCACTGGACCTTCCTCTGTCATCATACTCACATGACGCACCCGGCGCCGCCATTTCTATTGTCGCAGCGTTCACTTCCATCTCTTGCATATTCTTACTCTGAAGAAGAGATAAAAAATAGCTTCACAAGAATACTGTTGTGACAAACTTCGCCCCAGAGGACCGAGCCCGCAGCATACTATAAAGACAGAGGGGTAGACAACGCGTGTCGCGCGCGCATCCCATATTGGAACGCGTCTGTAGGGTTGCAGAGCAGTCGGCTGATTTCTCAGCAAGTCCACCCTTATACGCTCATTCCACTTTACTGAAGACTGAGCATTCTAGATCTTAAGATATCACTCTATTACACGTTCTGACAGATACTCCCTACAACTACTTCTTTCTGTCCAGGTCTCCTTTCACTAGTGCAGATGTATTATTGGTGGTGGTGTAATTAACACTCAATCCTCCCTTTGGAGTCGAATTCCCTTATTCTGACCACTTTCGAGTGTAATAGTGGTAATCAACAACTGAGTATCGAACGCCTCCATTTCATTCCGAAAGGCCATACGTATGAGTCAAATACTAGAATACCCAACAATTCCTCCATCCACTGATCTCGTCCCTTAAGCCGATCAACTTTGCGCCCCACGCGCGAATTCGCTATACGATTCGCTCCAGCGTCTGCGTCGCGTTGCAAGTACCATCCCAGAGGATTCACGAGCGACCCGACCGCAGACGCTATCGAATCGCGGCGGTCCGCAAAGTCCACATAGGCCCAAACTTTCACATCTGGACATCTACCTACTTCTTAACTATTAGTATCTGAAAGCTGAAGTTGCTAAATTCTTTCGTCCGATCTCTTCATCAAACTGCCGTCGCAATAGCTTCAATTGGTCTGAAGGCTGAAGAGAATTCTCGGCAGTGCACAACAAGTTTTGAAGCTTGGGGCAAATTCCAATGCACTGCTATTATTCGAGACCAAGATTATTTTTTTTTTTTGACTTTTTCATATATGTATGTAACACCTAACATGATTAATCAAGGCTTTGACGGCTACAATCGGATTCATCATCATTCTGTGTTAGTAGCCGGCGAGTTTCGGATGGGGGCGCTAAATTCTGATTTTACTTACCTTTTCTAAATAACATTAACCTTTACCTCACCTTACTTACCCTTTGAGCGGTGATCTCAAATAACCGTCAACATGTAAAATAACTGGGAACTCAGAGAACTCGAGTCGAAAGCTAAGGCGTCTACAAAAGATGAATTATTTCAGATAAACTAAAATGTTCTTGAGCAACACGGTCTGGTCTGGTACCAACAGTCTAAAACGTTGTATGGGGAGCCAATGAGGACATTTGTGGAATGTTGCAGACATAAAACGCAGCCACTGCTAGTGAAATGTGATGATGGAGGTTAAGCGACAACTCTGCGCCCATAACTCACCTAGATGGTGACCTGTTGGCAGCCTGCCAAAGGCGCCGCGCGCGATACGCGTTGCACCCCTTCTGTACTTATGGATAACACCCTCGAACCACCACCTCTTGCTCATCGGGCAAGCAAATAAAAGGCTAAAAAGTTAAAACAGCAGTTAAGAAACAAAACAAGATAAAAATTAGTGTAAATTTATAGATAGCGCTGAATTCTTAACAAAAGACGTACAACAATTCTGTCGTAATACTCGTCGTACGTTAACCGTCCTTTTTTAGGTGGTTTCGGATCGATTAAAAACACGAACACGTCCATCACTGTTTTCTTGTGTCAGATGAACACATACATGTTAATGCCAATTTCCTGAAAAAGAGATTGCTGCACACCACAAGCGGCCAAAAACCTAACAATCACCTTCTGGAAATGACGCGCGCATTGATGACTTTTGCTTGAAGTTTTCACGATACTGGATAACTTTAGAAAACATATAAAACCTACTCAACGACATTATCATAGATGATAGCTTCTTGTAGCGGCATATGCGTAGGAGCTCCCCCATCGATCATGTACTGTGCTCCTGACTTCCACCTATGATCAAATCAAAAATTAATTGATATCAACAATGAAGAGTACTCCGGATGGAGTGATCATTTTGTACTCCTACTGACTAGTATAGGGCGCCATTCGTTGCGGGACCCACTGCCTTAACCCGCGGGGATCCCATGTGATCGCGGTTGAATTCGAACATTCCAGCTTCTCACGCATGTCAAGTGTCTGCCCTCACCCCCCACCCCCCTAGACTGGCGACACTGCCCCTGGCTCACGGATTCCCCGCTCCACATTGAAGGGTTCACTGTAGCAGGAGGCAGTGGGACCCGTAACGAATGGCGTCCTTTACTAGTCAGAAGGAGTACAAAACGATGCGTTTACATCGATATCGGTGAGTTGGGGAGGGCGTGTCACCGGAAGTGACGTGCACTTGATAGAAACTATGTGGATAAGCTGCTTCCAACATACATCGCTGGCTATCAGCAAAGCATGCTGGCAACAGCTTATCCACGCACTTCTATCAAGTGCACGTCACTTCCGGTGACACACCCACCCCAACTTTCGGATATCGACTGTAGCTCCAACAAAAAGAGCTAGAAAAACCTCTATTCTTCATGGAGAGCACATTCTGATCATCCATGTATTGAAAATCTGTATAACTTAAAGGAAATTCAATCAAACCTTTATTTGAACCAATAAAATAAAAATAGGGCGAACCAGACAATACCTGAACTCTGATGCGCTGGAACGTTCCCATCTGTCGCTTCGATCGTTTGATTATGCCGTTTTCCAAAGCGATTCGCGATTCTGGTAGCTCAACACAACCCACGGGGAATCGTCAACCACGATATCTGGAACGATCGAGTATATTTCAAGAAATTTCAATCGAGTAGTATGAGGACATCTTTAGCAAGGGTATCAAGAATAGAACGTCCGGTGTTGATTAATCCCCTTTTAGGATTCGCAACGCATTCTACTTCATCCAGAACCGTAGTGACATCTTGATTGCGGTCAGGTTTATACATAAATGAATAGCGAGACTCAGCCGATATGCAAGCCAGTGTCTTTATCGACCCAGACAACTTTTATCGTAGTGACCGACTCCGAAGGGATGGAAGCATAGCAAGTGTAGACGCCGAACAATCCAAGTGTTGTGACCTCCACGTGACTTCTTGAAAGAGTCGGGCCTGGTTCCCTATGCGCCTGTCCGGTCGAAGATTCTGTATGCAGACAAGAGACGCAGAGCTTGCGTACCCTCGCGTCGAAGACGTCGAGTATGGCCGCAACGCTGTTCGCCCTTCCGACGTGGTCCCGCTGTTCTTCGTACGACACCGCTTCGGTCACACGTGTCGGGCAGATGGAAGAAGAGAATTGGAATGGATGTCCGAGATGGATCGCGGGACCGGTATCACGTTTCTCCCCGCAAGGAAAAGCAAGGGTTCGACCCGAAGTCAGGTTGGTGGTATTTCTATTTGTATTGGTCGTGGTAGTTTAATGTTTATTCTATTCATGGTTATTTATTCGTAGTAGACTCAAATGATTCTATGGTTGTTGATTGTGTTTTTGATCAAGTCCCTCAAACAGTAATCCACCGTGACATATTTTATTTTTGCACACATGTGCTTCAGCTCATTGTCAGTGTACAGTTACCAGCCGTAACGCCGCGGTACGCAGGTTGCTGGCGTGATGTAGATTTAGCGGGTCATGGTAATCAGCGGTGACCATAGGATTCTAAGGCTTTTGACGTTGACCCCCGCGTGACGAGTGGGGAGGGCAGGCGCAGCACAGGACCCCGCTCGTACTTCTCACGCCGACATGGATGGCACTCTTGGACCCCGTTGGTTCTTAGCATATACGAGGAAGCAAGGCGAGCATACCGGTGCAAACCAAGGTTTGATCACCAAATTCAGCTCTTCACCCTAAATTTGGTAGGGTAACTTGGAAGTCTCAAACTTCACAAAGCAGGCCGGGCAACGCAAGGAAGGCGAACAGCTCGTGCCTCGGCTCGGGGTGCCTTCGAGCACCAGGCAGCATGGTCGGGCATGCTGTGGAGAGCTGGTACGTTAGGCACGCCCAGCAAGAAGTACCACTGTAGGACAATGAAGTTAACGGAAAGCAAACCGAGTTTCCAATAAATGGTGTATTGTTTACATGCTCACATAGATGGGTTAGCTTTGGGAAGCGCCAGGGGTTGGGCCCAACTAAGGCGCTATGGGTTACTCATATACTGCGGTCGTTGTGGGGTTATCCGAGACATAAGCTGGAAAGGCCTGGGACGACGACTAGTCTTGCCATTGTGTTGTCGCTTGCTGCAACCTGTGAACCCCATTCCTGGGTTAGGAACCCGAGAAGCCCTCGGGGTGCGGCAGGTTCATGCATGTTGGAAACCGCATGGTCCCCGGGAAGGACCCGTAGGACGACGTGTGCCTAAGAAAGGCCACAAGGGCCCCAAACCATCTCGACGCGTCGGGTTAAGAAGGCGACCGCTCTTGAACCACAACACTCGGCTATTTGTTAACAGGTAAGGTGAATATAGTACTCTAAAGTGAGGTTCAGTAACGGCTATTGGTCCTAATGCGATAGCCCTCCTACCCTGCTAAACATCAGTACATTAAAGCAACAACCCCAGATCAGAAAAAAAACAGTAAGGAGGTGGAGTAACAGTAGTTGATAATAAAATTTCGGATGACTGAAAATGAAAAAAGGCAAGGCAGGGCAAGAAGCCCTTAAATGAAGACTCTCTCTGCCCCTTAAAATGGTGGCCTGTGTGAATCAGTTGTCTGCACTTGCTTGCTCCATGACTCTTCTAACCCGCGCGTTTCTGAATCACGCTGATCCACGCTTCGTGTCATGGAGTGTGCGCGATATCTCGTCCATTAGCTCACATTAGCCGTCATTAGCTCACTTTGTAAGGCCCTAGCGCCATTGTCGCGCACTTTCGAGCCGCGACAACGGCACAACTGTGATACTCGCGGGCTACTCTATCCTACCCACATAATAGATTGTTCGACACGAGCTCATCTACTTGTTGCTTTGATGGGTCTGTAAAAATGGTAACAAGGTCAATCAATATGTTCTTGAGAACTACCAACCTGCTTCTTCATAAGGGTAATAGTCGTACTGTTGATCTTCGGTTACAAGAATAGGCTGTTGCTCCGGCTCAACAGCCTGATTTCTGTCCTCATCAGTTTCATCCACAACAATGGCTTCTTCAGCGTCACCATACACGGCAGTCTCTGCTCCAGCTTCAATCCACTCCTGCATTTCTCCATGAACAACAGCAATGTGCTCCTCTACCTTAAATTAGTGCAGTTTTCAAAAATCAAAACAAGAACATCCCATCGAACTTTTCTATATTCCATTTGGAATAGAAGAAAGCACTTCATTTTTGAAAGACACTTTTGAAAGATTGCTCCCAATTTTGTCTGTGATATGTGATACCATCGGCAACTGACCCTTTGACGAAAAACGTATTCAATAGCGGGTGTGACATACATATTTGTGGAAAAAATGGCACTCAATGATGGGGGCCAATAGAAACGTGATTTTATTGCCCCCATTTCGAATTCTCAGCCAGCAATAATACAGTAATTCGGAAAGCGCTGCAAAATATATGGTTGAAGTGCCCCGTGCAGATTTTCCATGACGAGTGTTCAGCGTAATAATGAGTGCTTTACAGTGACCCACTTAAAACTTGTTATTTGGATGTATACTTAAGACTTGTCATTTAACAGTACGAACCGGCCTTTTTATCTATCAACTAGCGTAATAATGCAACACTGAACGATCGGAATTTTGATGTGTACAACTGAAGGATTCTCAAGTGAAAAAGCTAAATTTTCCAGGTTCCTTGCCAAACTATTACAACGTCAAACAGAAAATTTTGTGCTTAGCCTTGAGGCAGTATAATAGAAAGGACAAAAATAAAGTCTGCGGATTATTGTGTTGAGCTATAACCCCTTCGGCATGGTCGGTGGGGAATGCATTCCAGCACTGAGCCCCATTTTCAGAAGATGAAAAGGTATGAAGTAAGTTTCGATGAAAATTACACAAAAAAATGAAACAGAAACGTGAATTGAAGGGGGCCTTTCGAAGAAGTAGCTTGCCTTCCGTCTCGCACGTAACCTTAGACGAAACAAACCGACACTAGCTATACCACATAAAAGTAATGTTTTCCAATGGCATGAACTAAGACAGGCCCTGTGACTAGAACGAGTCGCTTAGTGATAAGTTCAAGCAGACGTTTTCAACTTTTTGGCTTTCCCCAGCACTCGAAACCTTGCAGTTAGGCTTTCTCTACGTAGGGTATCACATGCTGCATAGCAACGGCTTCACACATGCGGGGTCTTACCTCTTCTTTGTTTTGACTCTGCATGCCGCAGTCAAGTACAGGACATGCATAGATATGGGTGTCGACTGTGACTTGGCCAGCATGTGCAGATTCGCCGTTCACCTCAGGTTCGACACTTTCTTGGATCACCATTTGTTCCTCTTGCGTAGCGTCTTTACCATCCGGTTGGTAGTGGGTCTAAAATGAGAATAACATGAGCAACAGAAGAGCACTGTCAGCGAATTCTGGAACACACAAGCAAACAACGAATAATCGAACCTTTTCGTGTTGCTTCTTCAAAGACAACGATGGAAACGAATTAGAGCAATACGAGCACTTGTACGGTAGTTCACCGTGATGACTACGCAAATGAACCTGAAATGTATAATGAAACCACTTGCTGAAAATTCACTGTACCACTAAATGTTCTGCTAGAAGTAGAAAGAAGAAATTTCACGTGAGCAAAAGAAGAAAATGGGACGTGGTCGCCAGTCGCGCCTACAAACTTTTCAATTCCGCAAGAACCAATACAAAGTGAATCACACACACCTTCAATACATGTCCTTGTGAGAAACCAGCGCCACATATCTGACACTGATAGGGACGCTCACCAGTGTGTTTCCGCAGGTGCTCGGCGATTTTGGATGGATATTTAATTTCTTTCATACAAGGTCGACAATAAAAGGTTTCTGCTGGTTTTCGCCGAACCATACGATATTTCCTGATTGAACTGCGCTCGTAGTTCGATTCATTTCGTCCCTGTAGAAGAAATCTATTAGAAGACATAACTCTAATGCAGCTGTAGGCCTTCCTTGCCTTATCACATTCCTCATAGTCGTACGGTTCCATATGGTCTACTTGAACATCAATAATCCGGTCCTTAAATATTACAGTAGGCAAAACTAAAAACACACAACAGGAAGAGTGAGGAAATAGTGATGAAAAAACACGACGAAAACAACTGACCTCTGCTGCTTCGAGCTCTTCTACCGTAGTGTGAATTGGACTTTCGTAGTTCATATAACTCATCCCGGAGGGGCCTACGACAGATGCAGCCTCTTCAAACATTCTGCAAGCGTTATATTTTCCAACACGAGAAATAAGTATGCTATTGACCCGTTTTAGTGGTTTTAGAGTTAAGGGTTCTCATGTAAGCTCACGAATGGGCTCACTTATCTATGAAATCACAAGGACAAGCAATCAACGATCTCCAACAGAAGCGCTACTTTTGAGGTATTTCCACGGTTAAAACCGGCTTTGGTATAATATCCACAGTGTAGGCTAACTTTTTATGTTGAGCAAAAATCGCTAAAACAAACACTTCGCAACAAAATAACCATAACAGAAAACATAGAATCTTCAAAATACTCTTCAACGAATCTTCAACAATTCAAACAGTATAAAGCTCCAGAAAACAGATAAAATGCCCGTATTACACACTCACCGAAAGATGAGCTACAATGAAAAAAAAAAAAAGCCACACGAGAACAACATTAATTTTGATTAGTATGTTAATATCCTTGACACAGTCATTGCCTACGACTGAGAATTGAAGGTGGTAGGGGTTTTTTCCTCATAATGTTCACCACTCGGTCCTTTGTCTCGTTACGCTGCCGGCATCGCTACCGTTTGACTAAAAAATGGTGGTTAGTAAGAGTATAACTGTGGAAACCAGGGGAATAACTTGGACTCACCTCATCCCTGTAGGACTCCGGTATTTCCTCCCTTCGATGCTGTGGCATTACTTTGACCTCCTCCTCGAGGTCCTCCTCCTCGATTAGAGGAACGCCAACAACTCCGGATGTACCTGGATCCAGTCCAATGTCCGATGGCATATACTGTATAACTTTACTTTCTGCGCCTGCGTATGAATTTGTAGAACTTGCATCGGCTATCCCGTCTACCATAAACTGAAAAAAGGCTTACGGATGATCCAATAAAAATACCTGGTAATAGTGCACTACCACAGCTCCTGTATGGTGAGGCAGGAAAAAATGCTGTTTGTCTGACACTAATTCTATAGTTATTACTTGGTATTCGAACCACGACCTATATATGAACATTTTCTAAGAACGTGCCAATCGCACATGCGCACGTTAAAAAATAGTATTTCAAACGAGCTAGGAAGTCGAGTATAGAAATTTTTCGATGGCCATGCTCAGAAACTTTAACATTCATTTTAGGCACTGGCGTCATCAGGTGCAAACTCAACACTCACAGTTCCCTCGGGACACTATAACGGCGCCGAAGGGCACCGGCGTCAAAAATAAGTGTAGTATTCGTGATTACAATCATTAACGACCCCTTAGAAGGAATTATTTTCCACGCTCGATTGAGGTCAATTATTGCTATAATATCAGTTTCTAGAGAAAAGTTGAAAGTTTGAGCTAATCGCCGTGTAAGGCCAAAACTCGGTACCTCCGCTAACGCCGCTTCATCATTTTCTTCCACAAATTCACCCTGCAAGAAAGTATGCTGTTCCATTTCCGGTTCAAGCACCATGCCGTCTTCTGACACATGAACCAGCATATTTGTAGAAGGATCTACCAAAAGCTGAAAATATGGCAATGAAATATCTAATGAGGGTCGCTAATCATTTAGTCTTACGCACCTGGTCAGATTGGCCGTACTCACACGACAGATTTTCTTGCTGCTCTATTCGTAACTCTCGATCGGCTTCTTTTTCAGCGTTAGCAATTTCCTTCAAATGAACAAATACAGTGGTATCAGATGATGCTGAAAATAGCTTCTCGGCCCATCTTGATGTAAAACCTATGGGGCCTCGTATTGTAAATTGCCTCACACGTGAGAGTACATGTGCATATAAAAAGTCAAGATTGGCCGATTTGTATATGATGGCTAAAACAGGACAAGTGGAAGAAGAAGGACACATTCAAAAGGCAAGACTCTGCTTACAAGGTTCAAAACATAAGAACAGAAGTTCTGAGAAACAAACGATCGAGTCAGAGAAAAAGGATCACGCTCCCAGTCAGTCACTTATGTGGTAATATCTAACCTGGGGATCAAATATTGGCTTGAACAACAGCCCGTGTTCTCTCTGACGATGAAGCATCAAGATATTGTCTACGACTGAACATGCGGAAGCAACCTAAATCCGTTCTCGCTTATTACAAGAAAATTCCACAAATCAGCTAATGAAATTGAATAGACTAACGAAAACTGAAGACAAACCGAAGCAGAAACTGATCCAGCTTAACCCTTTGACGACCGCGCGCTCTAAACGTGTCTAGCGTGTGGGACCGCACGCCAGACACGCATGTGGCCCGCCGGCGGGCCATACGGTCCCACACGACCGATTTGGTGTGGCCCGCCGGCGGGCCATACGGTCGTCAAAGGG
>MU887325.1:0-18770 GCA_036418205.1 Ostertagia ostertagi
AGACGTGACATAACAGTAGGCCTTGTTCATCACTTGTACGGATCATAGTTCGCCTCGAAAACTGTCCATGTTGATCGATGTGTTGTACTAGGTTCCGCATTCAAGACTTGAGACTGACACCACTTGCTATGCATGAGTTACTTACCAGGAAGGTCTTTCAGGGCGTGACGAGCTTTTTGAAAACGGTCTTTTGCATGATATAGGGGCAGATGCGGGACCACAGAACCATGTTCAATTTTTCCTGAACGGCCCTCTGAATACCAGAAAAGGAGGTCCCTAGTTCGATTCCTCGTGGTAACAAATTTTTGCATTTCGAGTTGACGTGCCAAAATTCGCGCAAAATGGAGTTAGAACCAACCAGAACAATCAGAACTCCATTTTGCGCGAATTTTGGAACGTCAACTCGAAATGCAAAAATTTGTCACCAAGAGGAATCGAACTAGGGACCCCCTTTTCTGGTATTCAGAGGGCCGTTCAGGAAAAATTAAACATGGTTCTGTGGTTCCCCGCATCTGCCCCTATATCATGCAAAAGACCGTTTTCAAAAAGCTCGTCACGCCCTGAAAGACCTTCCTGGTTAGTTTAGGAAATTAGTATAACTACTTGCTATAGAATTTCGAGTGTGTGGATACTTGCGTGAACCTATATCTTTGGAACCGCGCTGACCAATGTATAACATTTATCATACTACAATGGTGGAGACTTTGTGGCTAACTTATTTGAGGACTTTTCAGAGCAACAGCGCGGGACCAGCACATTCCCAACGTGTTCGACCGATCCCAGTAGTTATGATACCGACCGGCTCACCGAATTCCAAATAAAAAAGGTATTGCTCGAAGTTTTTTCCAGATTGATTCGTTGGCTTGACATTTCACTTTAGGAGGTTGATACATTTGCATACAACTTCGATTCGTATACGTTTTCCGAGTTTTGCGACGATGAAAACAAGTTTCTGAAGCGGCGTGGGCCTCGAACGACTATCAAGCAGAATCAGGTAAAGCTACCACTTTTCTGGAAACCTTTTTTTTCCGTAGGAGAACATTGATGAAATCGAGTGTGACGCGAGGAGCAGCTCACAGTCGTAAAACCGCCCTAAACTCCAGTTTAGACAAAAGTGAGATCACCACATTCACTTCTAAGATCCGCTCTTCCCTTCACCGTTTTTGATTGCGATTTTAGGGGCAGTGATTACAATGGAGTGGGTGCCTAGCAGGAGTAAATGGCTTGAAGATGGCAGTGCAAGCGTTATAAAAGGAATCTAGTACTGCGTTTTGCGGTGAACGGTGAGATAGTGGCAGATCGGGCTCGAAACCTAAAAACTGGAGTATCTCAGAACCGCTCCGCCCATTAGTGTGTTGCCAGTAGCAACATTTCGCTTTTCATCTTGAAAGTGCGTTGCACTTAAACGTGGATTTCCTGCAGGCGCAAAGGTCAAACATGGGGAAACTTGCCTAGTGGAGTGACAGGCAGACCTTACGCGTGTGATACGACCTCAGGAGATCTAGCACGGCCTTATCCGTGGCGCTATTGGTGCGCTGTCGGCGCGGGATGCCTCCCTCGCTGTCTGAGCCTCTGGCGTTTAGCAGAGAGAGCGTTAGCGTTGAAGAGGGCAGCACCGATGAGAGTCGCATCAATGCGAAATCAACGGGCAAGGAAGGGTCCTTTTTCAGGGTTCTAGGCCGTTTTCTTGTTTTTTTCTTCTTTAGTGCATCACTGACCATCTCCATCATAACTTTGAAATGAGCTGATTTCCATCGTAGAATCCGCCTTTGAGGCGGCCGTACCATCGACTGTCTAGTTGATGCGTTATCAGTCAACGTGTTGCTTGTTGGCATGATGTTGAATGTCAGGATACAAGTCCGAACGCCCGTTCTCTTTCAAGCTCATAGTCGGAAACGAACACGCTAACGAAGTGTCTCATTTGCGTCTTCTTGACGGAGTTTTCTGCTTTTTCTTGTCTCCGGCGCACCGTATCCACAGCATCCCTTTCTAATCTAAACCCACCCAGAATTACCGTATGCCCTACCCTTAAAGGCAGTGATTACGATAGGTTCAAGAAGGGTTTATAGAAGACTGGTGGTGCTCAATGGTACGCCAGTGGCGAAAAAAGCGGAGAAATCCGTCAAGAAAACGCAAAACGGGACCCCTTTTTCCGTTGGTTTTCACTCATGAACAGGTAACAGCTCAGAAAACGAGTTCATCGCAACGCGTTTGGTGACAGCATGCCAATCCATGCTCCAGTCGAGTTGCTTCAGTTGTGCCGCTGCTGGCAACGCAGCTCGTCCAAATCACCAAGTAAACTAGTGGGCGGATCGCTTTTGGGGCGGAGTGCTTTCGAAGTCCTGCTCAGCAACCAGCGCACCTTTCGTCGTGAAAGCGCCACACCTCGCTTCCCTGGCAGCCAAGTAACTGATTCGTGTGGTGCATATGCTTCCCCGATGCGCTCCCTCTTATCGTAATCGCTGCCTTTAAGGAAACTCAAAACATGACCAACATTGGCCTAGTGAACTTGACCACATACCAAATCAATTGCTTCTTGAATGTCTCACAAGGGAAGGATCCCAGGTCGAAGTGGCCATTTGTAACGAGACATACACCACTAGATGTGTTTTTGGACGCTGATCTCGAATCTGCTCTCCAAATCTGCGGAACGATTCCCTGAACGTAGTTATGAAGCGAGATAGTGCAGTGGCAGCGGCCCAGGCCGACGGAAAAGAGGTCGTGGGATCGAATTCTTGGCGATATCTCACATTTGCTTTCCTTGAGACATTGCTAAAGATGCTTTTATCCATATAAATTATTAGCGATTGCCTATATTACAAGTGGGAATAGCTAGCGAGGAGCATCTAACACTGTGCGCGCCATTCGCAAAAGATCGCCCCTTGTACTCGTAGCGCACGCGTCAGGCGCATTCGTGCCAAACAGAGGTGATATTCGTATTCAGCGCGTCAAAATGCCCCTTTCCACAACTTTTGGTCCAAATCTGAAATTTGTACCTAACTTTGCAAATGTGGGCAGTCACCGTTGGTCATTTGCACATGGCACGCACACTTGATCGAAACTCCTCGCTATCTCCTCGCACTAGTAATAAAGGCGAGTGCTGATGACTTAGCATAGATGAGGATTTCCTTAACAATGTCCTCAGGAAAAGCAAAAGTCAAAACTCGCCGAAAATTCGATCCCACGACGTCTTTCCCGTCGGCCTGGGCCGCTGCCACTGCACTATCTCGCTTCATAACTACGTTCAGAGAATCGTTCCGCAGATTTGGAGAGCAGATTCGAGATCAGCGTCCAAAAACACATCTAGTGGTGTATGTCTCGTTACAAATGGCCACTTCGACCTGGATCCTTCCTTATAACTTCGTAGCCCGATTAGACTGGCTTCATCGGATTCACCGAGGTTGCTCTTTGTTGCAGTGAAATAACGCTTCAATTTGATGAGCTGCGTGTTTCAGCTTGGATGTATTGAATCGGATTTTCTCATCGACTCCAAAACCTTCCTAAACATCTAGAGAAGCGCCCTCGAACGGCCCTCAGATGCGAGTTATGCAGTTTGTATTTTTTTCTTGGCGAATCTCGGATAATGTCTTCGAAGAAAAGAGAATTTATATTCATTATTCAATCCGTTCAGGGAAAAAGCCCATATTACAAGAACCATCTGTAGAAGGACATAATAACGGCAGATATACCTCGGCGTTCATAATTATAAGGTCCCCCATTTGCTATTTCAAAGTTTGCTGTGCAATTTTTGAAATGCCGCTCTGTATAGTCTCCTCATAACGAAAAACCTGCTCTCGAGTTCTGAGAAGTCTCGATTAAATATCAATTATCTCTTCAGAACGATTTAACGTTTCGCAATAGCTACACATCAGTCATGTCGAGAGTTTTTATTATAGCAAAAAAATGTCAAGATTTTATTATAACAAAAAAACGTCACAAATTTTCAATAATGGGATGGTCCTCCCATAATCATAAGGAACACAATAATACGTTTTGGAATGCTGGTAACCAAATTAGCTATTACAGTAGGATCGAAATTTGTCTGTGCGCTGATGATCGACGTTTTCAGCTCTTCGGCTGTTCCATTTTGCTTTTCTTTGCTGTGGAACTTTATAACAATTAAGGCCCAATGATTCTCTATTGGAATCTAATTCAGATACATGTCTGGCCACCAGAGAACTGCAAGTTCTTTTCTGCACTTCTATCGGCTCGAAGACGCTGGCCGCTGCTTTATCGTGCTTAAAATCAAGAATCGAGGGCGATTGTTGTTGACGCAAATGTAAAGTCGATCCAAGACTTCACGATACTCTATGGAATCTCAGAAAGGTGAACAAGCAAGTCTAGCGATAGCAAGCATTTTCAAAAAACACAGCAGACTTTGGATAAGCATAAATTAGGGTGGCCTTAATTTGAAAGCAGTGTATTATTGACGCTGAATTCAAGTCTGCCCTCGCTAACCTAACAGCATGATTTTTTCCACTTTAAGAGTCATGATAAAAATATAGACCTGGAAGGGAAAAAATTAGTGACCCGGAACGACGAGGCGGTGAAGCGCCTTATTGCCTGTTATCGATACTATATATAATGCGCTAAGTCTGTCTGTCTGTCTGTCTGTCTGTCTGTCTGTCTGTCTGTCACGAAATTCCGTATTAAGCGGACAACAACCTACTGGGTCCAGGTCAAGTATTTGGGATGGGTGTACCATATCTCGAGAAGTAAAAAACATACATTACCTAAGCGGAGCCCCGCCCACAGTGGGCGTGGCGTGCGTCGAAATGAGTGGTACTGAGGACCATGATTTCAAATTCAGTCACAAAACAGCCTCGAGACCGGGACAAAAGTGGGCATAGGTGTGGGTTGGTAAGCCAGATTGAACTGAGGAGACCCACCCTCGGTGGGCGGGGCGTTCTCTAGAAAATGGGTGCTCAGTGAAAATATTCATAACTCGGTTAAGAGGAAGCCTACAGACCAGAAACGAAATTAGTGCAGGGGAGCAATGCCTAAGGTATTTCCACCACGCATGATGTGAACGGAGGCCCGCCCACAATGGGCGGAGCGTGTCGTGAAGCGGACAGCGTTTTCTACAAGAGCTCATAAATCGGCTCCGAGATGACTTAGAGACCGAAAACAACGGCGACAGAGTGAAGAGGAGCCAGGTGAACGCTGGGCGCGTGGCACCCCGGATGTGGGCGGAGTTTGCCACCGCTCTCATAACTCGGTTCCTAGAAGTTCCGGCGACCGGGGAAAATGTGCATAAGTATTGAGGTATGGAGTAGGGTTGAATGCCATTGTTGGGCTAAGCATGCACCAAAGTGGGCGGGGTCTGCCTCAGAAATTCGTGACTCATAACGCCATTTACAAGACCTCATAATTCGGCTCCGAGATGACTTAGAGACCTGAAAAAAATACGCCAGAGGTGAAAGTAGGAGTAGAGGTTGAATGTGAACGCTGGGCGTGGCACACCCGGATGTGGGCGGAGTTTGCGGCGTAAGTAAGATGTACCGAGCAGAAAGCTAAAATCAAGACAAAAATACTGATGGGCCCGATTTTACCGCTGAGCCCTCGGTCAGACTCGGCGATTGCGTCGCTGGACACCAGCGACGGAGCCGCCAGCGACGGAGCCGCCAGCGACGGAGCCGCCAGCGACGGAGCCGCCAGCGACGGAGCCGCCAGCGACGGAGCCGCCAGCGACGGAGCCGCCAGCGACGGAGCCGCCAGCGACGGAGCCGCCAGCGACGGAGCCGCCAGCGACGGAGCCGCCAGCGACGGAGCCGCCAGCGACGGAGCGACGGGAGCCGCCAGCGACGGAGCCGCCAGCGACGGAGCCGCCAGCGACGGAGCCGCCAGCCACAAGAGTGGGCAACGGGCGATGACTCATCACACGATCGATCGATCACACTACTAATTTGTATGAAATTTTGGAATGTGGCACTTCGCTCGGCGACATAATAACTAGACTTTTACATGATTAAGCTTAAGGTAAATTAGCGATCAGGACCTCTAAGTCTTTTCATAGTTTTAAGACACAATGAGGAGTTTGAACTATATCAAAATACTTTTGTACGTATGAACTTCTAGAGTTTTTAACCACCATCCCTTTGAAATCCGAGTTAGCCTTCCAAACGTTCAATTCGTTTCCCAGCAATGTGTACTATGAAAGCTCTCATCTGTAGTTACATTTTGTCTATTGGTAAAGTCAAAAATCAGAAAGAAAAACTGCGTTCAGGGGAAATTTTGCATAATGTTGAGCAAGATTTGGTCGCGCCAAAAAGAGGCGCGGTCCCACGAGCACGCTACGTCCAAATCCGCATTGTCGTCAAAGGGTTAATCCCCCCAAGATCGGATCGTGTGATGAGTCGCCGTTGCACCCACTCTATGTGGCTGCGGTCGTGTGGCGGCTCGTCGTTGGCGGCTTCCGCGTTGGCTCCGTCGCTGGCGGCTCCGTCGCTGGCGGCTCCGTCGCTGGCGGCTCCGTCGCTGGCGGCTCCGTCGCTGGCGGCTCCGTCGCTGGCGGCTCCGTCGCTGGCGGCTCCGTCGCTGGCGGCTCCGTCGCTGGCGGCTCCGTCGCTGGCGGCTCCGTCGCTGGCGGCTCCGTCGCTGGCGGCTCCGTCGCTGGTGTCCAGCGACGAAATCGCCTCGTCTAACGCTAAATGCTGCTCTCCATTAGCCGCCTCATGTGCGTGGCTCCCTGCTGAAATCTATTAGACAAAAAATCACAGCATTTGATGGGGGTCAACTACGGGGTAACTAACTAAGGGTGCGAACCGACCCGCAATTTGCAGCGAAGGGTATGCCCCCGGTGACCTATGTGTTTCCGCGGCGCAGCCTGGCAAACGCACTACGAATAGGCTAAACCATGCACTGCAGTTCTAGACGTTTCGAGAGAGCGTTTAACGATGGAGAGGGTCAGCACGAGGGTTCCATTGTGGAATCACGGGCAAGGAGGGGTCATTTCGGTTTGCCGCTCTTTTATAGTTTTCTTCATCCAGGCACCATTGACCAGCACTCGATTCTAGAAGGCCGCTATCTAATCGTAAATCCCGGCTTCATTTATTATATTTCCTATGCAGGTGGTGAAAGCGAGTTGAGCTCATAGCAATGCGCGTAATCTCAAACCTTCCTTAAGTTGCTCATTCAGTCCAGATACAAGATTATATGAATGATCGAAAGGAATTACTTTGATCGTTCCATATATTGTCTAGGGCTGAGTGAGGACCTGCTCTTTATGGCTTAATCATGTAGAAGTTTAGTGGAGGGTTCTTGTAAATAATTTCATCCATGTGAAACTCAAGTGCCCAACATCTCTTTATTGAGTCTGATTCATATTCCTATTTAGGTGTGGTTTCAAAATCGTCGCAGCAAAGAGCGTAGGTTGAAGCATTTGTGCAATTATTTACGACATTACGAGCAGCGAGGTCTTCTACCTCCTCCAATTCAATTCACGACCGGCGGTATGGTGTTTTCCAACCTTTATTCTTAGAATTCATGATTGGAGATTTCAGCAGGGTGGAGCCTCATCCAGAAGCAGCATATTCATCGGTATTGAAATGAGTATAGAGGGCCAGTTCGATGAGGACGATGAGGAAGACTTGAGCGCGGTCAGGAGGCATAACTGTGCTCGTATGCTGCCAGGAAGACTCGAATAGACTCACATTGAGATGATGTATTCGCGGATTCGTTTTCGCGACTCTCCAAATATATCCAGTTCTTAAAAATGACATAACTCTATATATGATCAAATAGCGTGGTGTAACAATTTGTGAAAGGTGAGGCCAAAGTCAACCAAGTTCATCTTTGGGGTCTCATCCACTAAGGGGGGCATGAAGTGGCTGCCCTCACCACCCCCCCCCCTAGACTGCCTACACTCCCCCTGGCGCACAGGTTTCTTGAAGTACGGGACCCCGTAGCCAGGGGAGTGAAGCCAGTCTAGGGGGGAGGGGGGGCAGCCACTATGAGACGTTGCATCACAATGCCCCCCCCCCTTACTGGATGAGACCCTGCTCAGCTTCCAAAAACCCGTATGCTGGTGAGTGATGAGAGGTAAAAAATCTAATGTGACCAGTGATTGAATCATTTAATCAGTAGAACGAAATGATTACGCATCATTGCCTCTACCTTCTTAATTGCAGTAAAATGCATCGCTGATTCGCCTTTCTTCCCGAAAACTCGTGATCGTTTCCTAGCGTTAATCACTGTTATGATTCATCGTCCTTGTTTTCGTCCCTTCCAAAAGTGAAATGTTCGGTTCAGAACAAACACGAACAACTGACGACGTCTCCGAGTAAAGTCGGTTAGAAGTTGTCGTAGTGATAGTATTCTATTAATATAGCTTGTTATATCGCGACTATTGTAGAATTCAACCGTGCAAATCGTAATTATTTCATTTCGGCGAAAAACATTTCATTTTTGAAGCGTCGTCACTTGTGGTGTATGGTCTGCATCCGACACTTTCTCGCTTTTTGAAGGGGAGCATAACTTATGAAGTGCAACTCCTGACGATTTTATGAGTATAGCTCAGGTGACTTTATGCTTCAAATTAACACCGAGCTTCCAAGCTTTGATCCAGCGTTTGCCTATGCTGTTTTTTGTTCTTGAACGAGGGCCGCACGACAGGTGATGGTGCCACTTGCGACTCCAAATTAGTGACTCAAGACACCCAAACTGTTGTCGATCAATAAACACCAAGCTGGTCTTGAAGACACACCCCACGATCAAATTGTGTGGTTCTTGAACGCCAAATAAAATCAGAGGTACCAAGTGAACTGTCAAATAGATTAAAGCCGCTGACAAAGAGCCTCCCTCATCTTTTGATCGGGCTGTGCTGAGAAAATGAGATACTGTGCGTGGGGAAGCAGATTCTCGCCGAGAGCAAAATCTGAAGAGCGTGCAGACACATCTCCAGCTGGCTGACAGAGGCAGCGTAGCTGGCTGAAGAGACTCCATGCCGACTCTTATAGCAACCTTCGGAGGGAGATCGAAACATATGCTTTAGTTAGACAGTATCTTATCGCAAAAGACGGATTGCTCCACTTCAGGGCGAGTCAGGCTTAGTGGACCCAACACCCAATCCCTTTTGTAGTCTTTGTGCATGGCTACGCACCCACAGGAGAGCGTTACCATGCTCAGAATCCAAACGGCGCCGTAATAAGGCTCCAGGGCACGTATTAAGCGCTTTCGCCGCCTGGCGGCGCTCCGACCGCCCACCTCCGGAAGTGGTGCGTGGCTGGCATAACGTGTGAAATCAGCTAGGTTGATTGCCGTATCAACCGATAGAACGACTGACATCTCCAGAAAACTTGTTTGTACGTGCCTCTTTCCCCAAGCCAGCCTCCTTCACTGCTAGTGGGAAAGAGGGTTTTGTTAACGGCCTTGTCGACGGTTTTTCTCAGTTTTTTCTCCACTGTCGTTCCACTTCGCATCTCTATACTCAGTTTCAATCGCCATAATACCCCCTTATTGAGCCCGACTTTTGCCTTTAAGTCATCGTGGGGTGTCCAGTATTCATTCGTTATCGAAAGGCTACAGCATAGCTTAGAGAGGCACGCAAATGCAACAGGATTTTGATTGGACGTCGGGTGCATGACGCAGACAAAGGGCGTGATAGTAGTCATACTCTTTATTTTTTCTTCTGAATAAATAACGATAAATCAAATATGAGCTTCAAATTTCCTAGTAACCATCAGCTACAGGAAGTTGTCGCTTGTTGAGTCACCGGTGAAGAATCGAAGATCTCGTGCCATGTATGGACCTCCCTCCATATCCTGAATGGGGTATGTGCTTATTTTGTTGCCATTTTCAAACTAGGTGCACTCACACTCAAATCGATCAGGAAACTTTTGGAGATCTCCATTTGCTGGTCGATGTCGACTCTCGCTATTTGACCGCCCTTTCTGGAATGAGCATTTACCTTTGTCTTAAATTCTCTCGTTAAATTATTGGGAACTCACGCGATGAGTTCAGGATAGAATTGAGCATCCCACTGTTTGTAGAACGAATTGCTGACATACAATCGCTTTCCGTCGAGGCTCAGTTGAAGACACGCCGGTCCACCACGAAAAATCGCTCCACGTATGGTGGTCTTTGATGGTTGCCATTCTTCACCGACAAAAGCGAACTTGTGCGTCTTGTCCTTGGAAAACAAGCCTTCAACAGTTTATACCTGCCAGAAGGCTACCAGTGTGGTAGCATGGCGAGCTGGCGAATGGAATCAATCAGGGTGAATGGTATGGAGAGGGTATTGTGGCCAATACGACCAGTCTTCTCCTAGTCACAACTCTACAACTCTCTCCAAACTTGATGGTCCCCACAGCGGAAAAAGTTGCGCAAGCAACACGAAAAAGGTGCTTTCTGTTCCTAGCGAACCACCCTCCAAGAAGTTGAACGGTGGGGGAATTGCGAAATCAAGGATATCTAATCAACCAGAGCGAAAATCTACATAGGCGCGCTGACCAGGAATCGGCGCGCGGTAAGGCGGCTTTATAGTCATCCGATCGTCACTCTCGACACTATTCTCACACAGTACATAGCCATGGTCGAGGATTTCCTCTACCGTTACTCGTGTTACTGCTGGGTGCGTGGCGTGATGCGACGCGGTTTTTGTGCCATCTGGGCGGTGGAGTATTCTGGTTATTTATGCCCTTTATTCAATGTATAGCTGTTTTTGTGACGTTGCAAAGTAAATACTCGGCTTATATGATATCAGTCAAAGTTACACTTTCTAAACACTTCCCGTTCCATGCTACGGGACCAGTTCATGTCAAAATAAAAACTTGCAAGCGGCTATTAGGTTGGAAAGAAAGTCCTGCAACACTTTTTCAAATTTTTGATTTTAATTTTATCTTTTTTGGTTACAACTTCTGACTGGTCTTATATCTACCATGAGTGTCCACCACTTGTCTCCATCGCTCAGAAAATTTCTTGATCCTCCTCTGCCAAAACCCAGCGGAGTGCGAGTCGAGAAAGGAGGCGACCTCACTTTCGAGTTGGAGTTGATCGTCTGATTATTTCGTTATAAAGATGATGATTAAAGGTCCAGGATAGGTAGCACTTATTTACAGCTCGACCAGAGGGGATTACGCTAAGAGAGGAAAGAAATCTTGCCGCAACTCCAGAATTTCTTACCGGGCTCATTTCGGATCATGGTGATTCGCAATGTCATGAAAGAAATGAATATTGTCGCGGTACGAGGGCTCTTGACGAGCTACCTCGGCCAGCTTCTGGTACTTCCACACCTAGGCCACTGCCTACACAATGGTGCCCATAACGAAGGGTATGTAGTGGAGCTTCTGTAAGAGCCCTACCTGTAATGGAGTGTGAGGGATGCTGCTGGCTTCTTATAAAAATATCAAAAGATCGGAAGCGCTGGTAAAGGTGAAACACGCTGTATCGCTGAACGGCATGCCATTAGAAGCTATTGCAGATAGTGTCAGTCGTTGACACGAATCCATGGTTTTGTAGACATTTGTACTAGACAGTGACTCGGAGTACGGATTTGCTAGTGGTCGAGATTTTTTGAATTTTCTTGGATAACTACTGACTGCAGAACTTATATCCACCTCGTGGATTGAAGCCTTGAGAATGCTCTATCATTTGGTAGTCATAAATGTTACCTATGAATTTTTCAGAAAAAAAGAAAATTTTGGAAAGAGTGTTGCAGAACTTTCTTTCCACCAAATAGTAGAACCCAACATACCCCTTGAATAATTGCTGGCGATTTGACTAACGCATCTGTTGCACCTCCTAGAAGACCACCGAGAATCACCTAAACGATTGAATATTTTTGCAAGAACTTTCAACTATGTATTCGTAAAGCGAAGGTCCCCAAACACATTCTGTACAGATGTTGTCGACGCGATCGCGAAATGTCCAGGCCATATGGCAACATCGTTGTACTCCGGCACAAGGAATCTGATCATCCATAGATAGGACTAGATCTGCAGTTGGCGCTGGATTTTGGGGGCAGACGCAAGCCGTTAGCACCTATACGAAGTTCGTTTTTGAGTAACGACATAGGGTGTGAAATTATATCAACACGCCACGTTGAGGATCTTCGCGGAGAAAGCCGCTCCTTACACAGAAAACGATACCCATAGTCCTGCCCTACATAGCAAAGACAACGGAACGTAGAAACGTCGTTCTATTTCACACAAGACAGAGTGATAAACTCTCGCCGTGGAGTTGCTTAGACCTGTGACTATGGGGAGACATGTGTGCCACGTAGACTTTACTTTGTACTATTTCAGGGTGTAGCTCATTTGATGAGCTAAATTGCACATATAGAAGCTTTCTAATTCTACTATGACAGTGAATCGTCAGAAGCTAAAGCGAGTCATCCTGCATAAGTTAATCTTTGACTACTGGTGGTACACATGTGTCCCACTTGGTAGTCAAAGTCACTACCACAGTTTTGGCACTTATTGAGATCGGAGGGTCCGCTTTATGGCGGAATTGTGCACAACTAGAAACTTGGTAATTCTTACTCTGTCAGCGAAGTATCAGAAGTCTAAGCGAGTTACGCTGGATAAGTTGATAAGCAAGTCGTTCCACAGGTTACTGGGCAGTGTGCACAGCTCCCGAGAAGGTAGTTTTCGAGTCTCAAATTCTTTGTATTGTGTTAATGGTTCTAATATTTCCCTCAATTATTGTGAAACAGGTGAAACATAAGCAAACCGGTGACGGATGGAGGTTTTTATCGGCCGCAAGCCAGCTAGAGGACGACAGCGTTTTACGACTGCGTTGGGAATTCCAACCTCCGGAATTTTGTCAGTTCGTTTGATGCGGAAGTGGTAGTAGAACACTCCTATGATGATTTTCGGCATAAAAACCAGCGAAAATTCGTTAGAGGAGAAGCAGCCGGTGGGCGCAGCCTGTAGGCAGGGGAGCAGCACTTTTACAAAGTGCGGCTTGCAATTCTTTTCAAGTGCGTTCCCAACCAGACATTGCCTAGTTCCACGAATGAGATGTGATAAATGTGTATTTGTTGAATAGTATTTGGAACTGTTTCGAAAATGCTCATTCGAGCGGAGATGGTGTGGTGACAGGAGGGGCCACTGCCGCGCACATGGTCTCTGGATCGAATCCCAGCTCAAACCCAGCGCGCATCAGCCAAATTTCTACAGATGATTAGTTGTTGCTAGGAGCAACTGTTACTACATAAAACACATCAATAACTTGTTTTAAAAGTCGTTTTTTTTAAAGCAACAGTCCAGGCAGGGTTTCAACTACTTGGTCATTAGGCGGTCAAAACATGCCCCAGCCCAACTAAAGTTTATAGGAAATGTCTTTAATTTCAAAACCTACCTCTAAAATGCGCTGGAAGGGGTCGAAGTCCTCTTGGAGGGGGCGGATCACCCATAAAGAGGCGGATCGCCCAACATTCGCTGTGCAGAGCGCTTGCTCGACTAGCGGTCGTTGCGGGACCGCCGCGCTGTATGAGGTCGATTCCATAAGAACGCAATTGAAGCGCTTCAATTACGCAAGCAACGGGGGGGGGAGTCCCTGTCTAAGCCCCTGCCCGACGTTTTTTTCTACTTTTTCTATTCTCCATTGACCAACTTCTCACCTGCAACGTCATTATAGGTGGTCCTTACCCGCGAATTCGTTCCTGGATTGTTGCTTTAAGTATCGTTTTCTGTGGTGATGAGAGCGGGCTTTTTCCGTGAAGGTTTCAACTCTTTGAAACATGTTCGGTGCTCTCAAGGCTTCACACGTCTCTAGTCGAGAAGTGGAAGTTCAAGAACTGTGCGCACTCAGAAGATTGGGGCAATCTAGCAGAGAATGGCTTACAAAGATGAAGCCGGCGTGAGTCACATTCGCTTGGGATTTTCTTTCCTCTTCAGAAAATTGAGCAGTCTTTATTTGTTGTAGGGGTTACGACTCCTTCTGTGCTGGTTTTTGATTGTGGGCATACGATAGATTACTGCTTAAATGACAATGTTCTACACGAGCTCGAGGTGCACCGCATCTGTTCATAGGAGTGAGGTATGAGAAATTTTTAACTATTGCTTTGCGAACACCAAAGTTGGGGCAGTTGTTGCAGAAAGTGAAGGCAGGCTTTCAAAGAAGTTACTCCGGAAGGTGTGGGGAGTTTGTGGAAAGGGTAAAATCCAAAAGGTGCAGCTCATTTGGGTTCTTCTTCCATCAAAGGTTAAAATTTAAGTCGAAGGTTGCAGAGATTCAGTGAGGTAGCGCTATCTCTCTGGAAGGCCGCGAAAAGGGAGCATTTTCTCAATTATCGTTTACCCTTCAATGAAACTGGGCTTCTTAATACGCGTTCAAATCGACGAAAGCCATCCTGGGCGCTCACGTCCCGAGTTAGTGGAGCAAGGAATTGCGACCTTCTTCCTCTCAGGCCCTTCCGATGGACTCCTCTATGTTGTTGAGCAAGCCAAAAATATTCAAAAGATCTACTGCTCGGTGGTGCTTTAAGAGGCTTAGGACGACCTCATGAGGGCTGCTTCCATGCTCGTGACTCGGGTGCTCTGTTGTAGCGCTTCAGAAGAGTGGGAGATAGAGATCATGGGTGGCTGAAGTTTTGGCGTTGGAGGCGAAAGCTCTATCAAGGGAGTCGTCAAATTCAAAGCACCTTCTGCACAAGTGATCGAATGGCTTAAAGGAAGCAGTCACACTGGCTTCCACGCTGGTTTTGCTACCCTCGCGTTATCAACGATAAGGTGGGAGGCCGTCCACTTGCCCTCGCACGAGTGTAGCTCATGCGCTATGAGACGATTGATCTGCTGCGCTTCCTTGAGCAGAAGATTATTGCAGTGAATAAACTGTACTCACTTCGCTCGCGCGTTGCTTGATACTACCCCCCTTCGAGCAGCGCTCGATTAAATAAGCCCATAAACAGTCTTCCCATTTCACAAGCACTCCGCCTATGGGATGGGACACTCTAAGTGTAGTCTTCTTTATAGCGAGCCTCGACATAGCGCGCTCCGTGCGGTCGCTACCTGCCTTGGCTCGCTCCGCTGCTCTGTGGCTCTTATGTGGACTGTTCGTCGTTTTCGGGTCCGTGTCACTGAGTTCGGCTCCTTGGCTGTGAACTTGGTTCCAGTCCCTTAGCGTGTCTGTTCTTGATTCTTCTGACAGGCGACTTGGTTTTGAGGTGAGTGGGCAGGAGCGGAAGATCTGCAAGTTCTGGCGTTGAATCCGGATAACGTAAGTCCTTGCCAGCGTTCGAACGTAGCTGATTCGCGTGACGTTTCCAAATTTGTCCGTCGATCAGTACATCCGTAAAGCCTGTTTCCGTACCGCTTCAGTACCCGTCCTTGTGCTTGCGGTGGTTTCTTGAGAACGGTAGTCAATAGTCCATACCAGGTCGCCAGCGTTGAACTCCTTCTGTCGAGCTCCGTGATGACGATTATATTGTTCCTCCATTGTGTGGTTGCGAATGCTGTCGTTTGTCGTGA
Organism: Ostertagia ostertagi; assembly: GCA_036418205.1. NCBI lineage: Eukaryota > Metazoa > Nematoda > Chromadorea > Rhabditida > Trichostrongylidae > Ostertagia > Ostertagia ostertagi. Next base: position 15,411 of record MU887325.1, read on the forward strand.
CGTTTGGCTTCAGGAGGCTCAATCTGGTTCGTATCTCTCTTCCGAGGAAAACTTCGGCCGGTGATTTTCCTTCTGGTGTGGATGAGCAGGGAGTTCGCCGATAGGTTTGCAGGAATTTTTGTAGTGCTTCGGCTGGCGACAATTCTTCCTTCATTTTCTCGAAGTTCCTTTTGAAGGTGTCGACAAAACGCTCCGCTTGTCCGTTAGACTGTGGGTGGAATGGCGGAGATTTCATGTGTCTTACGCCATTTGTAGTGCAAAAGTCTTCGAAATCCTTTGATATGAACTGGGGTCCGTTATCCGTCACCAACGTTTGTGGGTTGCCGAACTGGGCGAAAAGACGGCGTAACTCTCTAATCGTACTGCAGGTCGTTGTAGAAGACATTTCGACGATTTCCGGCCACTTTGAGTAAGCATCGACGACTATGAGGTACATTTTCCCATCGATCGGTCCAGCGAAATCGGCATGTATGCGATTCCATGGCCTATTTTCCACTGGCCATGAGCAAAGTGTCGTTTTGACTGGATTCTTCGCCGTTTCCTGGCAGCGACGACAAGTTTTGACGAATCTCTCGATGTCGTGGTTGATGTTCGTCCAGTAAACGTAGTTCCTAGCGAGCATCTTCATACGAGTCGTCCCTGGATGTCCGTCATGAAGTTCGCGAAGCACGGCGTCTCGTAATACATCTGGGATCAAAATGCGATCTCCGATAAGTAGGCATCCATTCTGTGTTGTGAGCGATTCTCTGAGACAATTGAATCGACTTGTGACCTCTGATTTCTTTGGCCATTCTCCGCTCCGAACGAATTTCAGAACGCTCTGCAGAACTGGATCCTTGGATGTTTCTTCCGCTATTTTCTTCGCATCGACTGGTAACTTCGATATTGCATTGACGAATATCGTGTACGAGTCTTTTTCGATTGTGGCGATGACTATATCTTCTTCAATTTTCGGTTGGTCCGCGACGAGGCGAGATAGGGCGTCTGCTTGTCCAAAGCTAGAGGTACTTCGGGTAAGTTCTTCACTATGAGAGCCCAGCGCTGGAGTCTGTTAGCCGTGTAAATAGGTACTCCTTTCTTGCTTCCGAAAATTGCGAAGTGGTTTGTGATCAGTTAACAGCTTGAAATGACGTCCGTATATGTAACGGTGGAATTTCCGTAAGGCGAACGTTATGGCGAGAGCCTCCTTCTCGACTTGACCGTAATTCTTCTCGGCAGCTGTCAGTGAACGGCAGGCATGATGAATTGCTTTTTCCGTTCCATCCGAAAAGCGGTGACTAATCACTGCTCCTATCCCATACTCCGATGCGTCGGCCGCGATGACGATCTCCTTTGTGGGATCGTAGTGGGTGAGCAGGAGATCCGAGGCTAGCACATCCTTGGCGCGTTGGAATGCGTCTTGACACTCGGCAGACCAATTGAACGGAATGTTCTTCTTCAGCAGATCGTCCAACGGTGCACGTAGTTGTCGCATCTCGCTGATGAAGTGTCCGTAGTAACTTAGCATCCCCAGGAACGATCGTACCTGGCTGATGTCCGTGGGGTGTGGCATCTTGCGAATTACTTCGATCTTGGCGGGATCGGGTCGACGTCCGGTAGCATCGATTATATTTCCCAGGTATCGAGTTGAGGCATCAGGAAATTGCATTTTTTGATCCGGACACGAAAGCCATAATCGTCAGTGGCGACGATTTCTTCTCGGTAGGCAGCCGCAGGATCCGCAACGATGGACACACCACTGACATATCTTTGCAGTGGTTTCACCAGCTCTGGAATCTTCTGGATCCATTCCCAGCCGAAAATGTCGAGGTTGTCGGTAAGCGTAACAGCATCCTCGTCCTCGATGTTGTTTTCCGTCAGAGCTCCTCAGCACAAAATCGACCATTAGAGATAGATTTGTTGGATTTTCTTGTTTGGCAGGCGTTACATGACATGTTACAGTCTTAGTTGCGGCTCCCAAGTTATCTTCCAGCTCGATTCAGAGATCAGTGTGATCATGGCGCCAGTATTGAGTAGATCCAGGGGATGTCCATTTACTTCAACTTCCAGGCAGGGTCGGTCCTATCGTTGCTACTTTTCGAAGAATTTTTACGACCCCCTCCCCAAGGGTGGCATTGTGTAAGACCCCTCTCGCCTCGAAACCATTATTTCCTCGCGTATAGTATTCAATTCTGGGTAGTCAATTCGACCACAAAACTCTACCACTGTTTCTCTCCAAAATGTCGGGCAGGGGGAGGGGGAGCGGAGGGCGGCGTAAGTATGCACTCTGAACCTGTTAAAATTACTAAATTTACTAAATGTCCCTAAGATTCTCCCCACCAATTTACCCCCCTACCTTTAATCCCACGCTTCATTTTCTAGGGGGGTATATACGCGCGCTGAAACGGCAAATTTTCTCCCGCGCCACTCCTCCCTCACCTCATGCAACTTCTCACAATCGAAGCAAGTACGACCCCCCCCTCTACAACCTCATCAAAATATACGACCCCCCTCTACAAACTCATCAAAATATACGACCCCCCTCTACAAACTCATCAAAATGTACGACCCCCTCTACAAACTCATCAAGTTGACCCCCCGTTGCTACTTGTAGCAACGTAGGACGACCCTTCCAGGTGTGGTTGGTTGTTTTTGCTTAAAGCGGCCTCGATGCTTTTGATCTGGTAATTCTTTGTGCCGTAACGTCTGGTCTGTGGGCGTGACGGTGATGTTGATTCCTGTATTCCAGATCGTTTACTGTCGTGAAGCGCATTGGTTTTCTTTTTGAACATCTGTTCCTGCTTTTGTCTGAAAACTCTTCTTTTCTTCCTCTTATTGACATGGTTGATCGTAGCGTTAGCATTAATCGCGTTTTCCAGCATTCTGGCGTCTTCCTTGTATGCTTTTATAAGTTGACACTCAGCAGTGAGGTCTTTGATCGTAATGTCCTCACCTTGATCTAGCTTTCTTAGTAGTCGTGTTCTGTAGTCCGCAAATTCGGCTCCCTGGAATCCTGCGACGTAGATCAGGCACTGCAGACCATCGAAGTTGATGGAGTTGAATTTGGCATCAGAACATCGTGTTCGAACAAGTGTCTCATAGCTATTGAAATCTTGGTGGTCATACTGAATCTTAAGACATTCAAATCGTCGACGAAATAATGTCTTACCAGAACCGAAAAGACGATCCATGGTGGTGATAGCTTCATCCCATGAGAGGTCTGACGGCGACTTCGGTGCAATCGAACCGCAGAAGAGCTGGTGACTGTCTTCATCCAGGCGGCTGACCAGTAGGCGAGTCTTCTCTTGTTCGCTCAGCTCCGTACAGTCGTTGTCGAAGACGTCTTTGAATCGTTTGTACCATATATCGAATGTTCTTCCG
>MU887340.1:0-11618 GCA_036418205.1 Ostertagia ostertagi
TGAGCCATTGCAAACCAATATTTCCCATTGCAGGCTGCTCCATCAAACGCAGGCCTCATTTTGATGACCATTCTGGCTCTACTGTTCCTCCTGCTCACGCTGCTTTGCTGTCTGTACCTCTGCGCACGATGCCGGTAAGATGCCTGACTGTCAGATTGTTGGAACAACAACATTTTTGATTTTTAGTTGCTTCGGAGCAAGAGGCATCAGCGAAGGCAGTGCAAGCGGCCGAGAAACACTCGGTTCCGACTACTATACCATTCCTCGTGCTAAACTGAAGCCAGGCGCCCATGCGGTATGATTTATAAGGACTAATTTTGACTAACTGAAAAAAATATAGGATGTTTATTCTCGGGATGAGATAATAGGCCATGACAATACTGCCGTTCTTGGCGCATATGGACGATGGAGCTTCGGTCTCGTCGGACGGCTCTCTGGAAGAGATCGAACGAAGAGTCACCACAGATGTCACCACCCGCGAGATTCGTACTACGACCGTTCGCGATGAGATGGCAACGTAGTCAGCCAAAGTCAGGTCAGTCAACTCCCAATGACCCAATAGCCATTACAATGTCCTCATCGTGAAGCTCAGCCATTCCAGACGGTGTTGCACGATCCGTTCGAGACGGACACCGAGCAGTACGCGGTGACATCGGCAGACCACTTCCGTCAGGCGTCATCGGCCAGCGCAGCTGCTGGAGCCACAGCGGCGTCTCTTCATGGCAGCTCCGGCCTCATCACTTCTGGAGTTCAAGGAGCTTCGATGGGTGGACATATGAGACAGAAGGAGCGGTGAGTGAGCCCTAAAACAGCGCTCCTATCAGGTTTAGCCCTATGAACATGACAAAGCTAATTTTTCAGTACGATTCGGAGTCTGACGCGGATTCCGATGCCGGTCGTGCCACGTACGATCGAGTGACGCGAGTCGCCCAATCGCAACGAATTTAACCTACCCGGCGGCTGAATCCACGAGTGGCAGAAACAGGAACCGAACGACGACGAAGCGAAGTTGTCACCACCACCACTGCTGAAGAAGTCAGCTACTTTTAGGCGGCCTCTATTATAGGCCTCCCTGGGTGCGCATTTGGAAAATGATTACGCATTACTGTTCGTTTTTAGTTGGGCGCTGGTCATCCTTTTGAGAACAAAGACGCGCAAAAAGAGAATCCCAGTTTACAGCTGAGCAGCCTTTTTGATCTAATCGAGGTTAAACGGACCTGAACGCGATCGCTAGAGGGTGGAGCTGTTCCGATGAGGCGTTGGACATCATTGGTGCATAATTCTTGACAGCGCATTGATGGTGTGGTTGAGACAACCTCCCAATGAGGTTTCACAATCACGCTCGACGTCACCATCATCGCTCCGCCCCCTGCCATCGTGGTCACTGCCTTTAAGTGACAAGTTCGCGCCTCCATAAAACGATAGTAGCGCCACATAGCCCTTAGGGGGACGCACATTTATAATCGCAACCGCGAAATTCTTACCAGGGTGCGATAGTGACGGATCCCACGGCAGCGTGCGTTGAGGAATCCTCGACACGTCGGGGGGGGGGGGGGTCGTATCGGCCCGCTGGATGGAAGAGATCGAGCCATTTTGGTGCAGTGGGATCATCACCGTCGGAAGACAAATATCAAGGATGAGTCGATGCCAGGCCAGAGGATTTCCAATGAAAATGATATTTCACCCACACAAAATTTTCGTGATTCTGAGGCGTCCGGTAATTCTTAGTTACTTCAGTGTTTTATCACCACACAAGTTAAAGAATCTGAATTTCGCACGCTTTCCAAGAGATATTTCATCTTTCAAGTAAGACCCCGAATCTGAAGGGATGTGAGGTACACGGCGCATCCGAGAAAGGGTCTAGTTGTTGCGCGCGCTTGAACTACGGCTCCTTGGACAAACAACCTCAATTCAGGAACAATCGAGAGAATTCTGAATGTGTCCGTGCGCATTTACAGGGAGGTGTACACCATTCAACATTGCGTTAACGGACTCTTCAGGGTTAAATTTATAAACATGTAACCTTTAAAGTTGAGAAACGCTAATCAATCACTTTTCTTAGAAAGAGAAAAGCAATGATTCCAAAATCTGCTCTTACTTTAGTACATACGCCCTTAAAAGGATATACAGCCGTTGAAATAGTGCCAATGTAGCGAAAAAGTGCCTTTCGGCGGTACTCGTGCGAAAATCCTCAACGTAGCCGTTTTTTTAATACTGGTCGTTTGGAGCAGTTCTAGCTAGCATTTGATAGAGCAAATCTTCTAGTTTCTGATGGCGTATTCACTTTTTGGATTGGATGAGTTTGAACGGAGTTATGGCTTTAGGAAGTAAAAAAACTCGCACTCATCACAAATTTTCCTCGTTAATTTTGCAGAAATCCTCAACGTGGCCATTTTTTGAATACTGGACGTATGAAGCTGCTTTAGCAACGGTTTGGTAGAGAAAATCTTCTAGTTTTGTATGACGTATCAACTTTTTGAATTTGACGGAAATGAAGCAAGTTATTGCTCCGGAAAGTGTAAAAACTCGTGCTCGTCTCAAATTTTCCTCGTTATTTGATCTAAATTTGTAATTTCTTATAACTTCCTGTAATTTCAGTACTGATTAGAAAAAGCTCTTCACAAAACTTCCAAATCTGCTTTCAGATTGAAAATTCGTCATATTTGAAGAAAGTTATAATTATTTGAATATTTGTTCAAGTTTCAATAGTAAATAAGCTGCTCCACGGTTAACGCCAAAGTCCAGTCAACACACAGCTGGCGAAGGCGGTTTAACACGTTGGCGCCCGCGTGCATTGCCGGGTATGCACGCAGAAACTCCCACATCTTACATTTGTGCATCGCCGGGTATGCACATCTATATTTTGCTCCCAAATAAACCTTTTCCAGTACTTTTTCGACGAATTGACTTTTGTTGGCCTCATGAATCTACAGAACACGTGGCATGTGGACAACTTCGATTCTACCGATTTATGACGCTTCGAAGGCATGAATCAGTTTTCAGAGATTCAACACTCAAAACAATCAGATTTCAATGAGCCTACGTATTGAACAAATTCTCATCAATTTTCTCATTCACAAAATTTCTATGCTATTTCGGCTTCAGAGTTTGAGCTTCCTTGGCAATTATAAACAAGTTGATATCAGAAAATTCTAATCAACAAGTCTATTAGTTACATACTTTTCAACAATCTCAACAGACAAGAAACAACGAAATTAACATTTTGAATGATATTTTTGGAAACAAATAAGGCAGTAGTATTTTCGACAACGACTGCATTTAGAGGAAACCTGCTTAGCTTTCTTTTTCTTGCTTGTAGAAAATACGCACGAAAACAAGTAAAGCACTTCTTGAACTAAAAAACTCGTGAAAACAAGCAAACTGATAAAAAAAGACTCAAATTCATATACAAAAATGGGCGCTCCCGCGCCTTTCGATGATTGCCCATGTGGGTCCCGCAACGAAAACCCAGAAAATGTCCCACATACGACATTTGAGCATCGCCGGGTATGCACGCACGCAATCCAGCCAATCACACATGTGCGACATGCGTCAAAATCGGCACGGGCGTCAATGTGTTAAAAAGCTTCTTTCAACTGAAGGGCTACGTGCAAATTGAGAACCACAATCTGTGTAGTACTAGAATTTGGTAAGTCTTGTGGAGGAAATAAATAAAGAACAGATGTTGTCATAGGTATGCCATTTTTAGTGGCTAGTTTGTCGTTTTCTGGTCTGTTTCTCGTTTGCTCGTTTGGTAGGACTCATCAATAATGATTATTCTTTGACTTTTTCACTTTTTTACTTCTTAAACGAATTTTTTTTGTGGGCGGTGGGGTAGCAGGGCTTTTTTATGAGCAGTTTTGGGGGAGAATTAAACAAGCTTTTTTTCATAGTTCGGCTTTTGAAGAGGGTTGTTTCATGGACTTCGGCCTCCGGCGGAGGGTGGTGGGGGGGGGGGTCGTATTTCCAAATTTTCCTCAACGCCTCGCTTGACCCTGGCTCCCCAAGCACTAGGGAGACGACACTATCGTGACCCAAAAGTGCGCGGCAATGGCGCTAAGGCCTTGCTCGCCGCGCTGCCAGCGTAATCCACCACGGCATACGTGGTCTCTGCGTCCTCTCGCGTACGACGTACTATCTCGCGTTCTCCCTCTCCTCGCAGCGCTGTGTCTCTCCGTCGTACTACGGCCGGCCTCCTAAGGGAAATTTAGTGTTTTCTATGGTGCTTTTTGCTTTTTCTCCTCACTAATGTTCCTCATTGCCTTGTTTTGTTTGTTAACTGCTGTTTTAACGCCGCAGTTCGCGTTGCGAATGTTTTGTCAATGTCAGGGGTTGCAACGTTCCTCATTGCAACCCTTGCCTAATGTTTGAACAAAATAAAGCATCAATTCAATCCCGACTCGTGCCTTTAAGTCAGGAAGTGTACTTCTGGGTGAAACTCGTGTTCGTGGGGCCACGGCGCTGTTCTCGTCTGCTCTACCAAGGCTCAGTCACCGATGACGCGTATTTTGAAACTGCCACATCATGGCGAAAGAGTGGCTGCCCCTGTGAACTAAGCCCTGGAGGAGCAGATGAACAGAGCGCCGCGACATCGCGTGCCTTCCCCGAACCCGTGTTTCACCTGCTTCTGATAACTGGTGGCCAGTGTATCGGTGTAGTTTGTTGAATTATTCCTGAGGTGGCCTGCAGCGGTCCAACGAAACGGTCCAGAGCAATGGTAATGGAGATCTTTACCTCGCCGTGGGGATGGAGCAGCTATGGGCAGGAGGTGTGGAGTGTACAATATATACCGGTCCTTATCTAAACGCTCCAAATGAGTCGCTCACATACTATCTTGCCCTAAATGTTAGAGAGGGTGCTCTCTGTACTAAGGATAAGATAGCAAGGAATGTCTTCCTCGAACTGAACCTTCTTCCTCCGGTATAGTATGTGCGAGTGCAGCTAACGAATACTGATGGAAATGTGGCACGTTCGTATGAGCGCTACCTACGAATGCTACCCTGGGAAGGATCCTATTCGTGCTCGTTCTATGAAGTGGGGCATGATTCTGCATCAGCGATGAGGAAGAGGACGGAAGAATGCAGAGAAGTCGGCGAATACATATGTTTGATTTCTGTATGCTTATTAGTCGTCGGCTCTAAATTATTTTTGCAAGCAGCAAATTAGTTTTTCTTCTGCTTGGCTCATTTATGAGGATTCCAAACGAGCCTCCACTCAACGGAATACTATAAACTGCCATCAGAAACGATAAATAGTCACAGTGGATTGCCGGAACTGTGACCCTCATTTAGCGGACCCTGCCGAATTCGTGGGGGAGAGATAAGCTCACTATCTGCAAACATGCAGATGACGTCACTGCTGTGGCAAAAGCGACGAGAAGACAAGAAAGGAAGCGTCGCTGTCACTCCGTTTGAACAGTAGAAGGGTTCTTGGCACTTCACCAACAGTGAAATGAGGCTCGATGGTGTCCACTACGTAATGGTATGAAGTATTGGCAGCGGTCCTGCTCCATCCCTCCCCGCCGCTGCGACGTCAAGTGATGTCACCCGTACACGCTCGCGTCCGTGCCACCGGTAAGGTATTCCATGGAGCCACGATTCGTGGCTCCAAAGGACTGCATGTGTTAAACACCGTTAATAAGACGACATGTTTGCGCCAAAAAGCCTGACAGAGCACCCATATCTTTGGAGACCAGCCAAGGTGAAGGACTAGGCTACTGTAGGACATACGAAAGGTCATTGGAAAAACAGCTCAGCAGACACAAAGAGCCCCAAAAGATGACTTTTACGCGAAGAGTATTTGTTGCACGTTTGTGAAGTGCATAGCTACTTAGGTGAAACGCAATCATAAATATTATAAACAAAAACATATAAAAACATATAAACATAAATAAAACGAAGAACTAATGCACGATGCTCGTAGCACCGTAGCGGACTTTGCAACATTAAAATTCAAATGGAAGAAGGTTCAATTCTTACAGGAAATGTCACAGTTACGTGTAGCTTATGCAAGCCGGAAAACTAAGCGGGGTTCCTCCTGCATGAACCTCGTCCATCTCTCAATCTCGTAGTAATCACATAGTAACCGACCCAGCCTGCTCCTTCTCCACGTCCGTTCCTGGAGAAGATGGGCCTCACTCCTCATAAACACCTCTGAACAGACCTCCAACCGGAGATCGCATAAATTTGGGAGAGAGGTGTGCAGTCGAACACATTCAATTGGACAGAGATGGAGGCAATTAGGGTGATCATTGACGTAAATAAATTTGGTTGTAAGGGGAGCTATAATGTGTTGAATATCGACAAAACGCGAAATTACTCGCGCCAGTTGGACAACTAAAATATGTGGACTGCATAATTAATCTAATTCTATATTTCTCCTTCTATGCTAGCATTCTTGAATTATTTGCGGCTTGAGAGCGTGACCTATGGAAAGAAAAGAGGAATGCCGGCCTGGAATACAAATCGATGATTCCCAAATCGAAATCATTAATTTGTTAAGCTAATTTCTCTTGTATGAACCATTAGCTAGCGATATAAAAAGCAAATTCGAAACAAGCAGCAGGCAACTATGAAATTTCTCGCTTTTCTTGCACTCTGTCTGCTCACCATTGGTGGTGTCGTGGATGGATGGTACCTGACGAAACTCCGGCGCTCCTCGGTGAGGTTCTTTCCTAAGCAGTATGCATGTGTCCCATTGACGCTCCCACTTGTCCGTGATTGGTTGCGCGAACACTGGTACTTATACATACCTGCGAGTCAGCCAATTCGAGATCAGTGGGCGTGCCGACAGTATACGTTACAATAACTGCTCTACATTCTTGCAATCCGGAATTTGGAGGAGCATCCTACAAGTATATATGAACTAATACGGAGTAGTACGAGCGACCATCCTCGCAATTTCCTGAAATTTTGTGACGCCCCCTCCTTTAAGGGGATCTCTATGCGCCCTCACTGCCATCGGTCTTAGGAGGCTCTTAAATACGACCTCGCCTCTCCTCACCCCGACTGCTTCCCTCGCCAGTAGTATTAAAGTATTTCTGTAGAATTTCATTGTGAGAACACGTACGCACATTTCCAAAGATCTGCGATCACTTCCTCCCCCCCCCCATCATCAGTCATAGGAGCCATCTTTTTAAATACGATACCCTTCTTCCCCAATCCTTCCCCTTACATCATCCTCTCCTTGCAGTCACACAACGAATTTTTTTTGTGAAAAGCAGACCAACAATTTTCGGACGATGAAGTGCATAGTCAATGGTCTCCATTGAGGAACGGCATTCCTGTACATCGGCTCCACTTCACATAAGATAATCTGATGATATTGATAAGGTTTTCGTTTAGGTGCGACTCAACTGAGATTCGATACATCTACTCATGGGCGCCCTAGAAGACTATACTAGTGGCCGTTTTGCAAAAATAAAGATTCTTATGCACATAAAAGTCGTGTGGCTAAGTTTTGCACCGATTCAGGAAAGATTGTTTTGCGTGATGTCTACAAGAAAACAACCATAGGCAGAGCAGAGCAAATGTCGTGCATATTCTGGGATTGAAGGCACATTCCATGAATGTCTGGATAAGGCTAAAGCAGTTGAAACTGAAAATAGAGTTGCGATGTGGACTGTCGGTGAAGAAAAAAAAGTTACGCGTGGAAAAATATGTGCGTAGGACAGGAGCACGGGAGCGGGCAAAATCTAAACACCCTCAATCAGTTTTTGAGATGTGGGTTTATACCAGTTTAGCTGCGCACGATACCGCGCGCGAGACACAGGCTGGAGAGGATGGATTCTCGTGGCAGGGTTAATGTGTGTTTCGTAGCTCTCAATAAGGGGAGCGGTATTTGAGTTAATCGGGAGGAGCCGTACTTGGAGTTGGTGAAGGTTGAAAGTTCGAGAAGAGGCTCGAATTTGAGGAGGTGGTAAGGAAACGGAGTTGTTCCTATATATTTTGGGGTGAAGGACTGAATGGGGGAAGTAGAGAATTTCCCGTTTCATCCGGGATATATACCCCCCTAGTGGTAACAGACAGACAAACACACCAAACTGCTGCTTTATATATAAGAGGATAGAGGGGATATAGAGGGCTGAGCCTTTGTGTGTCTACTTGAAAAAAAATTAAGTACTATCTAAGGAACCCACCATCAGGGTCCAGGTCAAGTTCGGGATGGGTAGAGAATGAGTCAGGCTACAGGGGCAGACACGGACCATGGGAAACTCCGCCCACAGTGGGCGGGGCATGCGTCGAGTTAGGAGCAGCCGACGGCAGAATGCTCAAGTTTGGGTATTGGTATAGCCAAAACACCGAAAAAAAAGAGTAAAGGTGTGCACTGGGTTTAAAAGTCGAATCTGGGAGGCCCGCCCGTTGTGGGTGGAGCGTTCTCTGAAGGAGTGTTTCTCGATAAGAAGAACTCATAACTCTGGCATGAGAAAGCCTATTGAGCCGTAGTAAAATCGGTTTAGGAGAACAACATCTAAGGTGTCTTCAACATACCTGAAATTCAGTGGGAGCCCACCCACAGCAGGAGCCTGTCCTTAAGTGGGCAGCGTTTACTGCAAACTTGTCATAAGTCGGTTCAGAGAAGTCCCAGAACCGAGAAAGAAGTGGACAGAGATTAGATAAGGAGGGAAGATTAAGGGTCAACGGAGGGGGGAGGGTGAGAAATGTACCACAGTGAGCGGAGCTTGCCACAAAACCCTTTTAATTCGGTTCTAGGGGTCTTTCCAAGCCTACTTGATGAAAGCCGATATTTTTGATCGATACTGCTTGATACCACGTGACTTAATAGAATTTTAATTGTTGCGACCCCATCAATCTATAGTGTGATTAGTAAGCAAATCTGAGCTCCCAGACAAAAACCGATATTTTCAATCGATATCGATCGATAGCATGTGACTCATTGGGATTTCCACTACTACTGCAGCCATCAATCAATAATGTGATTCCCAACCTTATTCGAGCACTCTGCGCAAAAACCGATATTTTCAATCGATATCGATCGATAACCTGTGATCCATCCAAAATCTAACTCCTACGACACTACCCGATCAATGTTGCGATTCGCTTAGCAATTCGGGGCCTCTGCACAAAAACCTGTGTTTTCTAAGGAGATTCCAGCGCAAGCCCCGCCCACCTGACCGGGCTCCGCCCACTACCATACCCTTCTAACCAAGCCCTACCTCACCCTACACGCCCTAAGGGGCAGCTTCCTACCCATCCGGGACCATGCCTTAACTGTTTTTGGGTCTACGTAGCGTGCGAGCCCCTGGTTACAAACAGACAAACACACGATTCAAACTGCTGCTTTAATATATAAAGGAATATTATATTTTATATTTATAGCTATTGTACAATGTTGGTAAAACAAATCAATACGTGAATAAAAGCTAGCTTACAATAGGCATATGACAGCAAATTTAGACAGGAACAAATAATAATAGGATAATCAGGATAAGAAAATACAATATAAAAAAGGGGGAGGGGGGTGATGGCCTTAAAAAAGGAGGCGAAGGGCAATGGCCGGCCAACATTGCAAGCCGCGGGCGCAGGACGGCTCCGGATACCAACTTAGTAGGTCCGCCAACTCCTCCTATGGCCGCAAGGGATGGGAGATTTAGCCAGAGATATGAAGACACAAGGCACGAGACACGAGGCATACAGTCGCAAATTTGTACGAAAGGGAAGTGGGAGAAATCAGTGACATAGAAGGGAAATTAGAGATGATAAGTTAGAAATGAGATAATCAAGTAGGTTACAGTGGAAGGGCGGATTGACGGTTGCTGAAATGAGTAGGTATTAGCTTCAGTAAAGAGGGCTTCAAGATATTCATAACCACTTACAATTTCCGCACGGGGACTCTCGTTACCTTCATGAAATGCATGGCACAATGGCGAAAGAGAACGACAGTTTTTTTTTGGTACATACCGAATTGCAAATATTTTCGGCAGCGGAGGCTGCGAACCCCGCGCCAGGATCCGCAGCGAGCGCCCCAAGAGCGGCGGTCACTGGCCCTGCGCTATGACGTCGATGCACCAACAGCGCCGCGGGAACATTACCTCATGATAACACTGATTCCTAGCTCGTTTCTGAAGCAGTGAGTTGTTGTTCAAGATACGATGATAATTTGGAACTGGAACATTTTTGAACGTCTCCACCTAAAAAAATCTGAATCGAACTTATTCCAAAGCGAAACAACCCTAATGGGGAAGGCACCTTCATATGTACGCGTGTTAGGTTTTTCAGGACGCAAGCGGTAGGGGTGGCCTCTGGATACTCCTATTGACGGGGACATTTCAAAGATGTCAGTCAGGTTTAAGTCAATTTCATCAGTAATAAGTTTATACATTAGTCCAAAATCTATTAACTTTCGTCGGAACTCGAGGGCTTTTCCTCCGAGCCTAAATAGCCGCTCATCGTATGACAGAGATGATATTCCTTTGCGCATGAAGCAACGATAGGTAAAACTTTTCTGAACTTTTTCAATTTCATCCACAAGCGACTTTTTGTGCGGCGACCATATAGGCGAACAATATTCCAGAATTGGGCGGACATAAAGATTAAATAGTCGGAAAAGCAATGCCGGATCACGAATTTTGAAAGCCCTCAATATAAAATTGGCTCTTGCACTTGCACTAGCAACTATTCCATGTATGTAGTCATCGAAGTTAAGCTTGTCGTTGTAAACAATACCGAGATCACGTACATGGGATACACGGGTTAGCGGAACGCCTTCGATGTAAAACGTAAAGTTCGGGTGATTTTTACCGAGCCCCATAATTGCCGTCTTCTGGAGGGATATATCTAAATGCCACATTTTTGACCAAGTCTGGATAGAGTTTATTGCAGGTTCAACGGTATTGTGTATGGTGCACTTTTGTAGAGCATTCCAAGACATTGCGTTCCTATGCTGTCTTGTCTTTATGCTTTCAAGACCTTCAAAACATCCCACTCGGGTGAACATGGAACATCCTCCGAAGGAGGAAACATTGAGGAGCAACCCTCTGCTTGCCTTCATCTGAAGTACGTTACCTGCGCATACCGTTTCATCTTAGTATCTCATCATTCGGCATCTCATCATTCGGCATAACCAATGAAGTTGAGAATTTGCTCGGTGCACTGTTCCTGGACCATTCTTTGTCAGTGTCCTCAAGCAAACCCGTAATCCTCTCCAAAGTGAAGGCACACCCATGGTTTTGAACAAATACGGAGTTTGAGCGCTGCTTGAACAAAATTTGAGATTTTAAAAAATTTTCGAGTATGGTATCGCATAGCGCTGCGTTGGAGGTTGATTGGTGCACTTAGCAAAGTGGAAGGCTAACCACTTTGCGATCAGGGCGTTTAGAAGCAGCGTGTTCAAGCTACATATCATGGAAGAATCAGACGAGAAAGTCCACAGCAAGATTTGAAAAAAAAATCCATTATATGCAGGTGCACCAGTACTTTTGCCCCACCCTATATTTTGAAGGCAAGGTCGCGCAGGGCCCGCCTTGCCTTTTAAATACAGTGCGTTTTAAAGGTACCAGGTAGTCAAATTAATGTAAGCCTTGTGAACCTGCTTCTTCTGTACACATTTTAGCAACACGTGGACGGAGATTACATTGTTGTATGTAATTAGGAAATTCG
>MU887345.1:0-11815 GCA_036418205.1 Ostertagia ostertagi
AAAACGGCGATACTTTCTGACCACCGACCTTTTAACTCGGGTGGTCTAGATTAGCCGAAAAGCTTGGAAGTTGACGAAAATTCCCATCGATTAGTCAAGACGGTCCATTATATCATTATATCACGCCGGTCCTTGGACGAATTGCATCTGAGCAAAGCATCAAGGAGTTTTAAAAAACATCGCGGGGTATGAGGTCACATACGTTTAGAGAGCGGTCGCAAATCGCAAGTTTCGAGGGAACCAAGAAAGTTGAGGCTAAGACATAAATATGGTGGTGTTGATGCGCAAGTGACGTGATTCAGCATGGAACGAGAGGAAAACAGTTGTACCACGCCTACACTTCCCGTTTCACCTCCCTCAGTTCTCCACTCCCACCCTTGATTGGTCATAGTGAAGGAAGCGGTTGAGTGGGCAAGGAAGGATAAGGCTCAGAATTATTGCTAAAAGTGCTTGTAATCAGAGGATCTACTTACTCTGATTAAGATGCATTTTTTCATTCTCATTTGTGACATCTCCCTCAGAAATTTGTAATAGTACTCACCCAAGTGCATTTGTTTTAAGGTTTTAGCTACAATATTTTAAGATTTTAGAAGAAACAATTCAAGCACATAGCTAAGATTAGTCTTTGATAGAGTTGAGGCCCGTTGGGTTAATTGGATTACCATTAGCAATACAGAAGGCCATGGCGCGATCTCAAGAGGTTCTGGGTTATTCGGGTAATCAAAAGAATTTTTAGAGATAAAAAATTGGGAGTTGGAAGGAAAGCGAAGCTCACCGCGTGCATGGTCTAGGGCCGAACTCCTGACTAAATTTCAATCAAATCAACCGAGTTTTCCACCGCTTGAGCCGGATATCTCGTTTGGAGTGCAACAGCAATGCATTTTGTTTACTAGACGTTGCCTAGGCTTAATCCGCTTAAAATTACACAATGATTCTGAATTCACGTCATATGCACGGCTCATCCTGAAGGGGGGGGGTCATGGGGTAGTGGCAAGTGGCACGCTTCGGTCCGGGGATCAAATCCTGGGTCGTGAGTCGCCCGGGCCAACCAAGCCTTCCATCCCTCCGGGGTCGGTTAATTGGTACCAGACTTGTCTGGGAGGATAAAAACACTGACTTGTACATCGGCTGGCCCCCGCAAGTCATTGTATAGGCCACATCGCATTCAAACGCCACTACGAATGTACAAATGGAAGTAGAATGCGTGCCGCATCCCAAAAGGGATTGATCAACGGCAAATGCTTTATCCTTTATCCTTTTTTCATATCACGCAGCATGATGAATGTGGAACGAAAGTGGGGCGCCTACTCCGATGATCAGATCCTGGGTCGTACACCCTCCGCGCCGACCATGTCTTGAGCCTTCTGGTTCGGATAAATGACACCGGACTTGCCTTATGGTGACAGGAAAAACCCTTACGTACAGGCAAGCTCGAGATAGACCACTGAAGTAATACCTTCTGATAGGCGCGATAGGGTTGTTAGCAAACGTCACCGATGCGCCACTGACACGGCTTGAGAGATGGCGACAAGGGCGCACACCGGCTTGCAGAGACTAGCGCGAAAGGGCGCTAGGAACCTTACCAATGTCCCAATAAGCGAAGCATTTGCAGGCGTTGTTCGAAGGTGCAGGCTACAGCCGCTTATTCGGTGCGCTCTCGGGAATAACGTACGCCGCCCCTTGGTGCCGGTCTCTCATACCCAAGCTCACAGGACGTCCGTGAGGCCTGAATTTTAGGTTTTTCGACGGTCTCTCTTACATTCTTTTTTCCCTTCCGGCAATCTGCACCGTATTCATTATTAAGTCCTCTAGCACCCAACAGTTTCATCCTGGATTGCCTCGGGGGGGGGGGTGAGAACAAGGACTTTCCCTCGCAAGTCATGGCATGGGTCAAATCGCATTCAAATGCCACGACGACTTTGAATGGGAAAACTATGCGTGGCACATCCCAAAAGAACGGATAGACGACATATACCTGGTGTTTTTATAATTTCTATGAATGACGTGATCAATATATAAATATACTAAATATACTATATTAAATTCCACTCGCCCCAACACACCTTTTTCATCCTTTTTCTTCACCTTGCCTTGTACTTTGCTCGCATTGAGCCTGTCTCACTGATTTACATCATCAGCGGCTAAGAATTACTCAAGCAGATGAGTAACAACTGGTCATGAGGAAATGAAGTCCTAATTAGGATTACTGTGTACGTCTCTTACAGATCATTAGCTAAGTGCTATTCATGCGGACAACGTGTACTAGTTACGCTTCAAGGCTGTCCTGTGACGCGTAGGAGGAAGGACACGTCTAGAAAATAGTGGGTGAAAAGGTGGACGATTACAAATCTTTTTTTAGAACGCCTGGGGCTCATTAGACTTTCATTCAGGATAGTAGTGGCACTTCCATGTGATATAGCCTATACAATTACATGTGTTGGTCAGCCGATGTACAAGACGGAGTCTTCGCACTCAGACGAGAAAGCCGGCTCCAATTAATCGGTTCTGTAGGGATAGAAGGCTTGGCGCGGAATTTGCTCCCTGGAATATTTTCGTGGCGGGGCCGCCATTTACCGTTGTTCCGCTTTGTTCATGTTAAGGATAACAAGATAGAACTTCCGGCGTTGATCAACCCTTTTTTGAGATGTACCACGCATAGTACACCCATTCATAATAATGGTGGCATTTAAACATATGATGCAGACATTTGCTGGAGAATACACCATGGGACGGCGGAGGTGTGACATTCAAGAGAAAGAAATTGTCATACAACAGGAGTCTCATGAGGGAGACGATGAACAGATCAATGCTGAAGCTGAAGTTCAGGGTAAGATAGCGTAGGTGGTCATTGGAGATATAGAAGATTTCACTTTGATAAGTGTTTTTCGGGATGCGCCATGCATTCTAGCTCATTCATAATCGTACTGGTTGTTGACAGCGATAGTATGGCCTGCACAATGAGTTGTTGGGCCAGGCTGGGCGGGGCTGCGATTTTACTCCCAGAGAAGCCCGATGCCATTTAATCGAACACCGAGAATGGAAGCGTTCAGCCTGGGAGAGATGATCGTTTATGGATTTGAATTCCGAAACATAACCGTGCATGTATTCACACTGTGCCTGCACTAGTATTCCGTCCAGGGTGATTAACGAGAAGTCCTCCACCATGGGTTTGTACCGTGCGAGAGTAGTGCCGAGAGTGATCGTGCGCGAGGAGAGCACAGACGGCTCGCGCATGGAGTGTGAATGTCCGCTCGCGAGGAGGTAAGTGGTCAGGCGAAAATCCTCGACGTGCCGTTGAGGAATCCTCGACCAATCACCCCTGGTTCCAACCTCATTTCCCCTTCCTCATTCATGCGACCAGTGTATATTTTTGTAAGATTTAGTGGCCCAAAATAAGTACAAGAAGTACAAGGAATTATAATGATCTTTTTTGGCCAACGGGTTTTTAGTTACTACCCATGACTCACAGGATTAGCGCTCGCACCGAGGTTAGACCACTGATAAAGACTCCTAAATACCTTGTAGGCAGAAGAAGAACATTATAGTCACAGCAATGCCGAGGTTCGACGAAAAGAGAACTTGGAATCTGTGTTCAGGAATTTCAGCTGATCGTTTTGGATCGAAGCAGCTGGGTGTTTCTTCAAATGCGTTGAAAGCAATGTTCTTGCTTGCACTCGGACCCAACATTTTGGGCTCACGAGCCAATGCACAGCAAAACAGATGAGCGTCCACTCTGAGTGCAGGTTGTTCAATAGGCTGTTCTTGGAACGCGCTTACATAGCCATGAAAGGTCTCGATCTTCATCGTTTTAGCTTGCTGGAACTGTGCCCTTACTATATCAAGAATGAATGAAATGGAGCATCTCATCGTTGCTTTACCAAAAAAACTTACGAGTCCAACTGAACTAAAGTTCCTTATCAAAGTTTAACCAAGCAGGGCAACAAATCACACAAATAAAAACAAAAATCATAAAACTGTGTGCAAATTCCGACGCTCATTCGAACAGGTCCCCCAAGGCAAACGCTGGATAAGCTACATCTAAGTAGAAGGAGATACCACGAGGGAAATTGTAAGGTCTGTACCTACCTAGATCACTCCAGCTTTGTCGCAAAAGCTGCGCGGTTAGGGCGCTAATCCTTACGGGCCTGCAACCATCGACCTCCGTTGCAACGCTTCCCACCCACCTCGATTGGTGTAGAGATCAGCGCGCTCTCTCGAATGGCGTAATCTCTCGCGTGTTTTGTCTTCTTTGACCCCGCCATCGTTCCACATCCGACCTCACTGAAGGTTAATAAGGCTTCAATTTTGGCATTCCCAAGGATATCTCTTGTTTTCCTTTCCACGGGTCGTGCGCAGCTCAGTTGTCACTAAAAAGCGCTCATATCACCAGTTTGATCTCGGGGTTTGCCTTTGACCATGTTTACGAGGTTATTGAAGCAAGAAATACGAGAGTGAAGGCAGCTTTGATTGAGCTAATTGTTATAGGATAAAAGTATACAGGTGAGTTTGCCGTTGATCAATCCTTTTTGGGATGCGGCACGCATTCTACTTCCCTTTGTCATTCGTAGTGGCACTTGAATGCCATTTGACCGTACAATGGCTTGCGTAGCGACAACCGATGCCACGATCAGTATTTTTTCATCTATTCAATCTAGTACACTTAAACGATTTGGGAGGGATGGAAAGGCTTTGGTAGACCGGACGGACGGCCACTATCACGCATTCGATCCACAGAACCGACGAGCGTTGGCAAAGCAGCGCACCACTGCCACCACCCACTACTTTTGCTCCTCGAAGTAATCGTTAGAAATGCAAAAATCGAAATGCTAGAAGCTGATTTTCACGCCATCAATCCGTTTTCCAATTTGAATCAAGCGCTATAAGAAGCGTTTCAAGTGAACCTGATCCCAAATTGAATTATATTGATTATTACCATTCGCTGAATGCGGGAAAATTCTAGCCGAAATAATGAAATTCGAACGAAACAAGTGAGAAACGCCTGTGTGATTCGCATTAAACTCGTTGAGAAAGAACTCGAGGTACGGTAACGGGGAAGATTTTCTATGCATGGAAAAAGGTCGCATGTTCCTGCGGGTGCACGTGAGGAGCTCGATGCA
Organism: Ostertagia ostertagi; assembly: GCA_036418205.1. Lineage (NCBI taxonomy): Eukaryota > Metazoa > Nematoda > Chromadorea > Rhabditida > Trichostrongylidae > Ostertagia > Ostertagia ostertagi. Next base: position 5,118 of record MU887345.1, read on the forward strand.
TGCAGTGAAAATGACAAGCCGTTCCATTAACCGACTAGAGGACAGCTCATTTCTTCTTTGAAAATGGCTCTTCGCAGCTATCCTGCTATTTTGCCCCCCCCCAAACAATGACAAAGGGAAAAACGATATCCGCCGCGGCACGCTTTCATAGATAATGACTCACAAAACAGCTTTTTGTCACAGCGAAATGGAAGGAAATGCTTCGGTAATCCTGCCAGATACCCACAACATAACGCTGTTACTCTTCATAAAGGATAAAGGATAAAGCATTTGCCGTTGATCAATCCCTTTTTGGGATGCGGCACGCATTCTACTTCCATTTGTACATTCGTAGTGGCGTTTGAATGCGATGTGGCCTATACAATGACTTGCGGGGGCCAGCCGATGTACAAGTCAGTGTTTTTATCCTCCCAGACAAGTCTGGTACCAATTAACCGACCCCGGAGGGATGGAAGGCTTGGTTGGCCCGGGCGACTCACGACCCAGGATTTGATCCCGGACCGCTCGCGTGGTAAGCGCGCCACTTGTCACTACACCACTTCCGCCCTTGCTCTTCATTGTTTCACTTATTCTTTTTGCCAAATGCCGCCATGTGAGACAGTTGAGCGCGCAACAAACAATGAAACAATAGAATCTGAATTTGCACTACACACATTTGTTAATTCAGATTCTTTTGTATCATTTTTTAGTAAATAAATAATAAATAAATAAATGATCTATGAAGAGCAACAGTGTGTACACATGGAAACCCAATCATGTTAATGAAATTTATTTATCAAATAATTTTTTATCGTGAACCTTTGTTCTCCTTCTTTTACAATTCCAAGAACCTCTAGTTTCTCGAATGTAGGGAGAAGTGCATGTGATGGCAATCGCGTATCCTACGGATTTCAACGAGGGTTCCAATGGAGAGCTGGTTGATCAAGATCGAGCTGTAGTAGATTATTGTCAGGTGACTCACTTCTTTGATTACGTTGACGACAGCGTGACGCGCGCGTCCCACTTTGCGCACCTCGTGGGACATTGTGACGCGGTAACGCGTCCCACCCAAGTCATCCCTTTTTCTTGCGCTTGCGCGACTTATTCCTCAGATCTTTGTACTTTACAGGCATAACTTAAAGGCAAAAGTCGGGCTCAATAAGGGGGTATTATGGCGATTGAAACTGAGTATAGAGATGCGAAGTGGAACGACAGTGGAGAAAAAACTGAGAAAAACCGTCGACAAGGCCGTTAACAAAACCCTCTTTCCCACTAGCAGTGAAGGAGGCTGGCTTGGGGAAAGAGGCACGTACAAACAAGTTTTCTGAAGATATCAGTCGTTCTATCGGTTGATACGGCAATCAACCTAGCTGATTTCACACGTTATGCCAGCCACGCACCACGTCCGGAGGTGGGCGGTCGGAGCGCCGCCAGGCGGCGAAAGCGCTTAATACGTGCCCTGGAGCCTTATTACGGCGCCGTTTGGGATTCTGAGCATGGTAACGTCTCTGTGGGTGCGCAGCCATGCACAAAGACGACAAAAGGGATTGGTTTGGTCCATCAAGCCTGACTCGTGCCTTTAATATAGTTGAAAGCAGCTGATCTGATCAGAAAGGCGCATACATACTTACCAGGAAAGGCATTCAACTTCCCATGGAACTTTGAGATGAGACCCAGATATATCGATAGAGCTTCAAACGCTGATTACAAATATGAAAACTAAAACTGCAAAATGAACCTGCCAAGGAAGTTGTGAGCAGTCAAAATTCGCCGAAGGTAAAGCGTTCCATATGAACCGTGATACCGTCCAGGCATTCAAAGTCGCCATGGAGTAGTGGTAGTGCTCTCAAAAGTTGCACTTCAATGGGAAGAGAACGCACGACCTTCCGGCTGGAAAGCGAGAGCACTACCACTACTCCGCGGCAACTCTGAAAGCCCGGAAGCTAGCACGGTTCATATGTAATGCTTTACTTTCCAGCCAACTTTGACTGCTCACAACTTCTTTGGCAAGTTCATTTTGCAGTTTTGAGTTTCCATATTTGTAATCAGCGTTTGAAGCTCTATCGATATATCTGGGTCTCAATTCGAAGTTCCATGGGAAGCTAAGTAAATGCCTTCCCTGGTTTAGTTCGGCAGAGGCTTTCCACATACGTTACGGATTATAGTTCATTCCTCGTTTTCGTTAACGTAAAGTGTTGATAAAAATAATAATAGAAGCGAATACAAACTTATTCGTATGAGAAGATATGTGTTTTTGCTGAAACAACCACGTCCAATTAATCTTGAAAACCGTTGGGAAAGCAAGTGAAATTAACCTTTTCATGGCCTTAACACGTCATTTCGGTCGAACTTCCATTACTGTAACTCGCGATAAGTTGAGAGATAGAATATTATTGGGAAAACATTCATCGCATCTAAGTATTGCGTATTTACAGCTCAAAATCCATGGATTTGGTGTGCGCGGCGGCGCTCGCAAAATCGCTCTGAACCCACGCGGTGCAAAAACCCAAAACGCGCGATGTCGTCAACGTGTTAAAGCGATTTGGAGGATATGGTCCCTGTCAGAATTTCAGGTTGTGTCTTTTTTCACTTCGTTGAAGGTTCAATCAAAGCATGTCTTCCTAAAGTATTTATTTTGGTGCTGTAATCCTTTTTTCTTACTAATTTGGTACATAATTGCGATATTGCGAAACGGTCGTTCATAGGGTGGCAGTCACCCAATTTACCTGCCATTTCTGGTCTAATTCTTGAGAACTGATGGTGGATTAGGCTCTGGCTCGTAGAATTTCAATCTTATACGTCCACATATAATGCTGACATTTGTTTTTGATCCAGTTCGCAAAAACTAATCAGTTTACTCACTTCTGTTTTTCTCGTTACTTTGATAATTGCGGTAGTTAAACTTGCTTATTCACCCCATGTTTTGATACCAATTCCCCCATATGATTTCTTTGCCTGAGTTGTTGTTTGTTTACTTCCCTCGCCATGGATTGGCTTGTACCGTTGATATTAGAAATTCCCAGTGAAACCCACTTGCACCGCCGACGGCTCCTTTGGTGCTAACTTAGTTGGGGGGGGGCACGCGGCGGCGCGGCAGTCTGCTCACCTGGGCTCTCTCGAGCGAGACAGTGTAAACTCGAACATTCCAGCTTTTCACGCATGTCAAGTGACTGCCCCCCCCCCACCCCCCCCCCACCCCCCCCCTAGACTGCCTACACTCCCCCTGGCCCACGGATTTCCGAACATGCCAGGCGAGCAGACTGCCGCGCCGGCCGCGCTGCCCCCCCCCAACTAACGTTAGCCACCCACCTTTTTCGGTGGCGCGAATGGATGAATTCATAGGCACAGTCGCGAGCTGCGCCGATCAAGTATGGATACCATGATTACGGCTAAAAGGATGAAATTATCTCTTATGGGATGCGCACCATGGCCACTTCTCCTTGAATTGTGTTGGCATTGGAATACGATACGGACTACGCGATCAACGTGGGCCCTGTTAGTGTACAAGTCAGTATTTTTGTCCTTCCGGATGGGTCTAACACGAATAAACCATCCCTGGAAGTAAGGACAAGATTCGATCCAGGATTCAACCCATATGGTAAAAAGAGTGTGAAAATTCCACCAATCCTCACCCCGGCTATGTATAATCTATTTATTTGCCTAAGTGTAAGCACTAAACGCGCGCCATGGAATACTGTGGCCGAGATGGAATTGCAAAAAAGAATCAAGGCCGAAAAATACAATAAATAACTTGTCGCGCACTTGCCCGGTAAGCACGAGGTGCGCCGTCGAAGTCCCATCTGGGGGCGAAAGTTTTGTTTACAACCCAGCAATCTTGTGAAACAATAAATACGTTAAACCTAAGGAAATAATAACAAAACGATAACCCAACTCCACTGCCATCAATCATAAAATAAAATAAAATAAAATCACAAAATAGGAGCGTATTGCAAGTCTTCAAGACCAAATGAGTAGCTCGCATCGCTAGTGCTGACTAGGGAGGTCTATTGAATGAGTTCGAAGATCAATCCAAAAAAGTGATAATTGTGAGGATGGAAGACGGAAATCAACCGGTGCAGCATGTCGGATATGGTGACACAACGGCGATAAAAGTAATAAGGCAGTAGAACGTGCGACAGGTATCCAAGAATTGTAGGGCTAAATACTGAGCAAAAACGATTCGGAATGTGGCAGGTAGGAATGTCGAATGCTTTCGGTCATCCAGCACCGGCTCCTGTTTTTTCCCAGTTTTGGGAATTGATAGAGAACCTGCAGTGGAAGAGCGTTTCACAAAATAGGGCAACATAATGATTCATTTTTGATTCGCTCTAACACAAATTAGGGCGGAAGTGGTGTAGTGGCAAGTGGCACGCTTACCACGCGAGCGGCCCAGGGATCAAATCCTGGGTTGTGAGTCCCCGGGCCAACCAAGCCCTTCCATCGGTTAATTGGTACCAGACTTGTCTGGGAGGATAAAAACACTGACTTGTACATCGGCTGGCCCCCGCAAGTCATTGTATAGGCCACATCGCATTCAAACGCCACTACGAATGTACAAATGGAAGTAGAATGCGTGCCGCATCCCAAAAAGGGATTGATCAACGGCAAATGCTTTATTTTATCCTTTTAATCCAAAATTAAATCATGATTTCAGGGTCTCATAGCATAGGTTGACCCCTTTGAAAACAAATAGATAACAATAGAAAGGCCACTGAATCCATTGGGTCACACTAACCAACAATATCTGTTAAGGCTTTTGGACTAAAGTAAGTGACAACTCTATGGTGACACAAGGTGATCAAAGTGATAAGGCAGTTGACACATGGGGCAGGTATCGAAGTGTTCATGAAGAAGTGTAGCCTTGCATTAATATAGGCTAAAAGCGAGCAGCTGTCAGTCCAGAAACATGCCTAAAAGATCCATCTCTCTGAGAAAGAATAAGTGTGCCCTTACACTGGTGGCATTTACCCCGATCCGAATTCACAAATTAGCCACATTTAACTATCCATCGAGCCTTAGTAGCCGAGTCACGCAGCCAGTTGCGCCTTTGTCGCGCACTTTCAAGCCGCGACATCAACGCCTCCACGCTTGCCTACTACGCTCAGTAAGAAAAGGTGAGCGCGCCTGATCCCGGAGCGTACCTTTGAGGGAGGGGTGGTTGGGGTGCTGGCATGAAGGAAAATCATGAGAAGCGGCTCAGAACCCCAGAAATGGGACCCGCTCCTACCCCGGATCTCTGCGTTGAGCGACTCTTATCAGCGCTGTTCCTTCAACACTAACGCTTTCTCTGCTAAACGGCTGGAGGCTTAGGCGGTAGGTGTACGGCGATAGCGCACGGACATGGCCATGCAAAATCGCTGGGGGCACGTCCTTCGCTGCGAATTGCGTGTCGATCCGCACCGTAGGGGGTCCGACTGCCTTTCCATTAGGTAAGCTCCCCTTTCTTCGACCTATGACCTTATCGTGGAATCCTCCTTTAATTACATTTACTCAAATCAAGCCGAATGCTCCCAAGTGAAAATTGAAAAGCATACTAGACTCTATCAGAAAACTTCGTATTAGCCTTCTACAACGACGACATCAGAAGAATGCGTAAGGGGGACACGGCGCACCGTTCGAGCTCAACGCAAGCTCAACATCCTCTACAGATCGTGGACATCGTTGTCTGGAATGCTAGTAGGAAGAGGTTTCCAATACTCAGAGCTATTGCCTCTAGGAAGCTCCCTGTCTGCTGACCGATTGAAGAAATCATGTAGCAGCTTCAGAATGGAGCAATTACGGTAGGCCTCCTTGAGCTCGACGGTGATGACAGATGACGTCATATTCTGGAGACGGTGAGGGCAATGAACAAGGGCTTGCTTCTGCTCATGAAGGGTTATCTGAAGAATGATTTGTCGTGAAACGTTCCTCACCGGCCCCATCCTGGGGAACGGAAAAGTCTGATGATATGCGCTATGGGAAAAAAGTTTTGCCTATAACACTTGGACGAAAACTTGCCCGAGAGCCTCACCCTAATTGGGACACTAATCAGGGGAGCACTTTCCAGGAAGTGTCGAGAGGAAGTTCGTTTTTATGAAGCACAACGATAATTAAGTCACACACACACTGACAGAAGCCATGGCCATAGGGACTGAAGAAGCGCTTTCGAATGGAACCTACAAGCTGCAGAAAGTGGACGAGAAGATAATGGCGCTAAATATCTGAGTATTATTGCTCTCTCGTACGACCAATCCGCGATAAGATTAACTCTGCAAAGGTTAAACCTCGGAGCCCATGCAGCCCATATTTGGGCAATCCGTCGATCAGATAGGATCTTTGAACCCTTATTTTGGAGACATATCTAAAGTTTTTCATTTGTTTTCCTTTCAATTCCACTCAATAAAGTTTCTTTACATCGTGCAGTTAGTTTTTTTTCCAATCTGAAATCTCTGAAAATTTCACTGAAGTACTATGCGGCCGCAAAGCGTAGAACATGCGCGCTTTTCAATTGTTAATGAGCAAAAAAGTACAAGAAACTACGCGCGCAATCAAAGCAGAATATGGATGAATTTCACACAGTGCCAACAACTGCCCACCTAGCCAAGACAAAGCGAGGGATGGTGATGGGGTCATGGTTTTCTTATTTTCAGCGTGTCGCAATTGGCAAAACGGCTCAGTATTTTAGGAAGGCATGGGAAAATACAACTCACATAAAACATACAATAAAACAAACCAGATGT
>MU887351.1:0-10242 GCA_036418205.1 Ostertagia ostertagi
ATAATACTAGGCGTAACATGACGCGAAGGTTTTACTTATCCTCGCAGTAAGTAAGAGCAAAAGAGAACACTATTATAACGACTTCACTACAACACAGTAGTCTCATCAAATACGGCTTTTGTTGTGATTGTTTCCAAGGTGTTCACTTCCACCATGGCTACCGTAGACTTGTGACAATTCTCACTTTAATGCGCAAGAAACATACATGCTAGCCGAATCCATGAGTTTTGAATGGAAACGTCCTCTTATTATAGCAACTTTTATGCTACTTACGATGACAATAACTAGGATAAGTGCTCTTCATCTGATATGATCCCTCAGTTTCGTTTTCTAGTACTTGGTAGTGTTCTTCACCACAGCCATGATATTGAACTGTCACAGGTGCGTATCTTTGTGGCAAACCCCGCCCACTTTGGTGCATGGGTCGCCCACTGATATCAGTTGACTATCATCTCTTCCCCAACCTTTTTCTACTTTTCTCCCATCTCTGGAACTTATTGGAACCGAGTTATGAAGTACCGTGGCAAACCCCGCCCACTTTGGTGCATGCTCCGCCCGCCAACAACGGTTGACCCCTTTCCCTCTGCCAACCCTCATACGCTTTTTTCCCGGACTCCGGGACTCCTAGGAACCGAGTTATAAGCCTAATTGCAAACTCCGCCCACTTTGATGTAAGCCACGCCCATCCCTGACATTTAGCTTCCCCTCCTGACCTCTATCCGCTGTTTTCCGGTCTCTAAGTCATCTCGAGCCGATTTATGAGCTCTTGTAGAAAACGCTGTCCGCTTCACGACACGCTCCGCCCATTGTGGGCGGGCCTCCGTTCACATCATGCGTGCTGGAAATACCTTAGGCATTGCTCCCCTGCACTAATTTCGTTTCTGGTCTGTAGGCTTCTTCTTAACCGAGTTATGAATATTTTCACTGAGCACCGCTTTTTTAGAGAACGCCCCGCCCACCGAGGGTGGGTCTCCTCAATTCGATCTGGCTTACCAACGCACACCTATGCCCACTTTTGTCCCGGTCTCGAGGCTGTTTTGTGACTGAATTTGAAATCAACCGATGCACGCCACGCCCACTGTGGGCGGGGCTCCGCTTGGCTGATGTGTGTTTTTTACTTCTCGAGATATGGTACACCCATCCCAAACTTGACCTGGACCCAGTAGGTTGTTGTCCGCTTAATACGGAATTTCGTGACAGACAGACAGACTTAGCGCATTATATATAGTAGGGATATATACTTCTCTCGGAAGGCAATCTCTCCAGTTGCACTCGCATAGAAGAAACACTGCGAGTTCAATCCCCACGAAACTACTGTGCGTACCATTGTAAACTGTAGACAAGCCTTTTCTCGCCTGCCAGCAATGCTCGAATGGTAGCCAGTGGCAATTCTTTCAATTTATGTGGCATTTTGTTTGGGCAGGTCCCTTCACGGGCCACGGCATGCTACTGACCAGGAAATGCTTTCAGCTTCCCATGGAACTATGAATGGAGACTGGGATGAATCAATAGAGTAATGAATGCTAGTACAAATATTGAGACCAAAACTGCTACGTGAACATTCCAAGCAAATCGTGGGCGGTCAAAGTTGACAGGAAGGGTAGCGTCAGTATAGGAGGCGAGCTAATCTAACCGCATCGGCGTTTTTTTTTTCTGAAACAGTACCTATAGAGGTAAACAGATGGCCTGGTCACGAATATGACATTCATTTTCAAGACAAAGGTGATCTGGCGCCAGTTTGATGCCTCACTTTTTTCTGCATTTTTTGCCAACTTTGACCGCTCACATAACTTTCACCAGTGCAAAAACCAACAGAGATCAAGGCAAAAAAATTAGATCAAAAGTGAGTGCGCATCAAACCTGCCATAGTTCCATGGGAACTTGAAAGCAATCCCTGGCAGGGTGAATATTGCTTGAGGATTCCTCAACGGCACGTCGAGGATTTTCGCCTGATCCTTTACGTTCTCGCGCGCGGATATTCACTCTCGCCACCCGCGAGCCGTCTGTGCTCTCCGCGTACATTTCACTATCGGCTCTACTCTCGCACAGCAGAGAGCGATGGTCGAGGAATTCCTCGACCGTTATTCCCTGTGATCCTCTGAGCTACCACGACTCAATTCGTGTACTCACCAGGGGCTTTCCATGTGAGCAATGAACCACGAACCTTTGGCTCATTTCTATACATGAAAAGCTGGCCCAATCTTGTGTGAATTTTTATCCAAAACTGGTGCCTCAAGGCTTGCAGAGATAGCACGTTGATATCAGTAAGATCAAGAATTTATGTTCAAATTGGGGGAATTGGAAGGCGCCTGCCAGCGCGATATTTAAAACGTGATTAGCATTCATCGTGTGAAAAGAAAACTTGCGTGCATATCAGCAAAGCATTTCAAAAATTTTCAAGGAAGTTGCAGTTGCTGAACTTCATCACTCTGCAGTAGCATTAGCAGTTTCGGAACCTGACTCGTTTGATTTGCAAACCTTATATTCCGTGTGCCTAACAGTAGTGATTCAGCAGCTACTTTGATCAGCGAACGAGATTGTGAAAATTGATAGTTGCGACTCGGCTGACAAATTTGATAAAAGCAAGCAATGATTCATCCACAGAAGATTGAAGGCAAAAAGTCGGGCTCAATAAAGGGTATTATGGCGATTGAAACTGAGTATAGAGATGCGAAGTGGAACGACAGTGGAGAAAAAACTGAGAAAAACCGTCGACAAGGCCGTTAACAAAACCCTCTTTCCCACTAGCAGTGAAGGAGGCTGGCTTGGGGAAGAGGCACGTACAAACAAGTTTTCTGAAGATATCAGTCGTTCTATCGGTTGATACGGCAATCAACCTAGCTGATTTCACACGTTATGCCAGCCATGCACCACATCCCGAGGTGGGCGGTCGTAGCGGGGCCAGGCGGCGATAGCGCATAGTACATGCCCTGGGGCCTTATTACTGCGCCGTTTCGGGTTTTGAGTGTGGGAACATCTCTACGGGTGCGTAACCAAGTACAGGCATGACCGAAAGGGTTGGTTTGGTCAACTAATCCCGACCTTTGCCTTTAAGAAGAAAGTTGAGAAACTTAATATTGACTCACAACTTCTGCCTGCAGGCCTGATCAACGCTTGCCCCTCTAAAACTTTGCGAAACAATTGCGACAGAACAGTATGTTTGACCGTATGCACCAGTAACTTCAACGACTACGCCTGGCTGGCTAAAACTGATCTTGCTTCACAAAAAGGTGGAGCTAGAAATCACACAACTCTTGCCACAGAGGCTGAACAAGTTAGGAGACGACAACCTTACTCATCTACCTTACTCAACTATTTCTTCCTACAACCAGTTCTCCTTGAGCTCCCAACAATTTCCTAATCGACAAATTTTTAACAAATCAAGTCTAAGTCTAACCAGTTCATCGACATATTGGCTTCAATTGGCTTCAGGAGCCCTGAACTCTAGGTACAGGAACAACAGTTAAACCTCTATTCCAGGGTGAATATCGGTCGAGGAAATCCTCGACAGGGGGGTCGTACCTGTTGGGCTGGTCCATGGGGGGTCGTACTCTTGGGGTCAGTAACAGAAGTGGTATCATGGTGCAGATAGGTAATAGGGTATAGCGCAGCAGAAAATGAAAACATCCGAAAAAAACATGATATTAAATTTTCTTTGCAGGTTCAGTCGCTCCATTCCTCCACCTTCATGAGAAGGGCGTATTTGAAGGCAGTACAAAGAATGAAAGTGCATCCCCGCAAAGAAGAGTGCCACATGTGCGCACGCGCTGCAAAGGCACCTCCTCCGCCTATCACTCGCTCCTTCTCCCTTAATACCTCGCTGAGAATGACGCTGTTGTTAGGGACCCTGTCGGAAAAACGACAACCGTGAAGAAAAAGCGCTGGGCAAATGAAGTTGTTTTTTAGGTTACAGGAATAGCACAACACACTATGTCTACTACAATACAGTTTCGTTCGAAGGTCCCCATCATATAACACCTTTCAATCGATTCTGCAACTGTGAGTGGAGGAGGGATGCATGGCTTATACCAATACCAAATCGGATGATGACGATTGCTCCTATTCTTATTGTTTGCGTTCAAAGATATTGTTCTAGACACATTCCGAGTGTTGCCAACGAGTCACACTTGCAATGGTGAATGAGGGAGCGGATTTCCAGGTGGCCGGATCCGACCTCGATAGATCCTCGACGCAATTATCTCTTCAACCAAAAAGCTGTAGAAGAAAACTAAACAGACCATCAGGAAGCGCAAACCTTCCGCTTTCCAAAACTATCTTCCCTTTTTCAGGATCTTACAATATAAGAGATATATTGCTCTTGAAGTGGCAAAAACTCGCGTGAAAATTTGGCCTCCTCGACATTTACTCGACGAAATTTGACAGAGACCCTATCTTTCTGCAAGGAAGGCTTCCAGAGCAATTTCGATGCTTGTTGGAAACGCGAAATCCAGCTCTATCTAACTCTACCTCAAGCTGCTTCAAAGGTTGTGAAATGGAGGAATGCAACCTTTTCATCGAGGGTGTAGATTCGGACGTTTTTTTTGAAATTTCGGCAAATCTGACCCAGTGACAATCGCGCCGCAGCTGCCGTTGAATCGGCCTTTGATACACTCGGCTGTTTTGATATACTCAAGCAAGAATCAAGATTGAATCGCAACCCCGTGTCTTCAGGATTTCTGTGCGTTTCTGAACGAACCTCGCCTTGAGGTCACACAAAGTTAATGCCTCTTTCCTCGAGTCGATATTTCAGTATGTACACAAAAGTATGCAGCGATGGAAGACGTGCATAGATGACAAGATGAGGCGTCCTTAGCATTATTTTGCAGAATTTTTTTTGATTTGTTTTGCAGGATTTATTTTAATTGAATTAATTTGCTCTGTTAGAGGGGGTCGTGCCAGGATCTCGATTTCGGGGGGGGGGGTCGTACCTCTGCGACCACGTACTCGACACGATTTTCACCCTGCTTGACATAAGTTTTATTTATCAGTTTCAATTTCCTTGGCAGAAACAGTTTCTTTGTAGGACCATAAAACCAATATCGTCCGCTGAACATTTTAGTAATACAAATGGTGAATATACCTCTTGATGGTTCAATCCCTCGCGGCGACTAAATTTTGCAATCAAGGTTGGCGGCCACTTGTTGGCTTCAAAATGGTCCTGACGATGAATTTGACATCTGATTTTGATATTTAGCGCGATTTGGCACCAAACCGTAGGCGCCAACCCAAATGCAAAATTTAGTCGCCACGGGGGATCGAACCCTTAACAGTACCTTATGCTTCTTTTTTGGTACTGCTATAACCGTTCAGCGAAAATGAAACATGGTTTTGCGTTCCCTACATGCGTCCCTACAATATGCACAAAAGGGATACGGGCCCGAACTACGACTAGGACGAAAGACTTTGTTCACAGCTCAGCTTTGTTGTGATAAAGCTCGCTCTCTCACAAGGAGGTCTTTCAGGGCAAGGTGCGCTTTTTGGAAACGGTTTAGTACATGTTGTAGGGACGCATGTATGGACCACAAAACCATGTTTCGTTTTCGCTGAACGGTTTTAGTAGTACCAAAAAAGTGGTGAATAATACTCTTGATGGTTCAATCCCTCGCGGCGACTAAATTTTGCAATCAAGGTTGGCGGCCACTTGTTGGCTTCAAAATGGTTCCTGACGATGAATGACATTCTATTGATATTTAGTAATTTGACACACCGCTAGTCGCCAACCAAAGCAACAATTAGTCGCTTTCTACGGGGGATCGAACCCGAACGATCGAATATCTTGAAGCCCTCTTTGCTGAAGCTAATACCTACTCATTTCAGCAACCGTCAATCCGCCCTTCCACTGTAACCTACTTGATTATCTCATTTCTAACTTATCATCTCTAATTTCCCTTCTATGTCACTGATTTCTCCCACTTCCCTTTCGTACAAATTTGCGAATGTATTCCTCGTGTCTCGTGTCTTGTGTCTTCATATCTCTGGCTAAATCTCCCATCCCTTGGCCATAAGAGGAGTTGGCGGACCTACTAAGCTGGTATCCGGAGCCGTCCTGCGCGCCGGAGTTGCAATGTTGGCCGGCCATTGCCCTTCGCCTCCTTTTTTAAGGCCATCACCCCCCTCCCCCTTTTTTATATTGTATTTTCTTATCCTGATTATCCTATTATTATTTGTTCCTGTCTAAATTTGCTGTCATATGCCTATTGTAAGCTAGCTTTTATTCACGTATTGATTTGTTTTACCAACATTGTACAATAGCTTCGTATAATGCATACATATACGAAAGTTATAATAGACCCCCCAAATGCAAAATTTAGTCGCCACGGGGGATCGAACCCTTAACAGTACCTTATGCTTCTTTTTTGGTACTGCTAAAACCGTTCAGCGAAAATGAAACATGGTTTTGTGTTCCCTACATGCGTCCCTACAATATGCACAAAACCGTTTTGAAAAAGCGCACCTTGCCCTGAAAGACCTCCCTTGTCAGAGGTACATTCCTATTCAGCCCACATCAAAGTGATGGAAGGCTTGGTTGGTCCGAGCATGGTTCGATTTCCGGTGCAAGCAGTTGGTTTAGGGAGCTACTTGTCTCAACAACTCCGCCTATGGACGTCAGCCATATGCGAAATATACGATATGTGATTTCGTGTAATTTTCTGTTCAACTCCTCTTTCGAGAGCCGTGTTTTAGATTTATTCATGTAAAGTTTCGTTTCACTGCAAAAATGACTTGAAATCATGAGAAAGCCTCAAAACCTGTGATATGTAGACTGAACAAGCCTAGCGAAAATGATATACCCGGAACACCTTCTTCGAATTTTTGGTAAGTGTCGCAGAAGGACAGGAATCTTTCCGAAAATTGAGAACATGCTTAATCTTGAAAGAGAGGTATTATTTATTAGTATTCGCTTGCGGCCACCACTATTCCAAACTGAATTATGTCGAAAACCAGCTGTGGCCAGAAGTTAGTCCCAAAGATAGTTTCGTCTTCGATCCGGAACTTCGGACCCGTCTGACTTGCTTGACTTGCTTTACAAAAGCAGCTGCACTCGAGTTCTTCATAAGGACACAATACTCGTTTGCCAAAAACTGATTCTTGAATCCGGATACAACGTTTCATTTAAATAAAACCAGTTTTGCTCCGCCCGCTATCGCGCGCATCACACGGCAGGCTTTAGCGAAACTGGAGGACCCATGGAATATCAGCATGAGGTACTCCATTAACCACCTCACTATTGAATGTGTTAGACCTTTCCCAGTTTCGCTGAAGTCCATCGAGAATACGCGTGATAACGTCTGGAGCTGAACTGGTAATAACTTCGTATAGCATACATTATACGAAGTTATACGATTTACTGTGATAATCTGCGTCCAGTCTCGAAATCCCAAAAAAAATTATGCCTAATTTACATAAGAGAAGCTAATGCTTATCATTCATTTACATTCATCATTATTTAGAACCACGAAAGGATTAGCGGTTTAATGAGTTTGGGTTTTCTTAATAGTCAGAAATGAAACTTATCATTTGCTGAAGACTTGTTTTTTAAAGTTTATGCAGTCGAATTCTATTAAGATAATTAGTAAGCTGGCATATCCTTCTATTTTATAAAGCGCTAACTTTGTGTGTCGGTTTGTGTATGTGTGTGTGTGTGTATGTATGTATGTGTGTCCGTCCGCAAAATGAAGTGAGTGAGAAGGAAGCTCATGGGATAAACAAACCGCTAACAAATCGGGTAGCTTACAGGATTTGAGATATCAATGTTTTGTAGCAGGATAGTTGTGATAACACTCTTAGGGCTATATAAACACCTGCTTAGCACACTTCCGTTCATTCCACATGGTGCTGCAGTGTGTGTTGCATACGCGTCACTTCCAGGAGGTGTTGGTGTCACAGGAGGAAGGGACCATAGCGGAGGATAGAAAGCTTGCGCAGGAAAGGAAGGTCCCGGCGGTTGACGGGGGACTAATCTGGTATCGAATAATGCACGTACCTTTGTTGTACTACTACGACTTACTACAATTTGTAAGTAGGAACGCTCTAGTGTCAACGCTGCGTAACGGAATTGACGACTTTTGCGTTCTGACGCGCCTTATCAGCCCTTATCAATCGTTATCAGTTTCTGGCACCCACCAACAATGTCCCCGTCCCACCCCACATAACACTTGTAAGTATGGTTGCTCTGGTGTCAAGGCGAGCCAGGCAACGGAATCGACGACTTTTGCGTTCTAGCGCATCTTATCAGCCCTTATCACTTTTCCACTCATGTACCACCAATTGTCCCGGGACCACCCCACATAACACTTGTAAGTATAGACGCTCTAGTACCAATATGAACGACAAAACGAAATTGGCGATGCTCGCTTTCTAGCCCCTCTTATCAGCTATTATCAGTCGTTATCAGTTCCTATCACGTACCACTTGTGTCCCCATCCCACCCCCTATAACATATGTAAGAACCACTGCGCTATCGTTACTGTGACTCGAGCTATGAATTTCTCGGAGTCAAACATCGCACACATAACACCCCCACATCCCAACAGACACACTCTGCCGCTATATAGAGTGGGTGAGTGGGAGAAGCGCTTTCCCGTATCCAGACTAACAGCAAACTCTTTAACTTTTCATTAATTTCTCGTGAAATACTCTCCTGAATACATAGATTGAAAAACTGATTTTCCTTCTTCGACGACAGCGCTTGATGCTGCAAATTATAAGCTTGCAGATCAAATGGAGCTTGTTCACATGTTCCCATGCATAGCAGAAGAAATTCGAAAAAAAGCTTAACTCCTCTCGAGTGTTTCCAAATTCAGTTGGAAACATATACGCCATGACAGTCGCACATAGAAGATGATGGCTTTTTTCAGTAAACTGAGCTCTAATTAAATTGATTTGAGGAACTGTGCTAGCCTATCTTCGGAAATCTTTCGTGACAGATGATACAAAAAATTCAAGCTGATAGCACCAGAAAACGCGACGGTATTAGGGTGGTAAAAAAGTCCTGAGCCGTTTGACACTTTTTTGTTCTTTGCTTTTTTATTCCACGTAGAATGGAATCTACCCAACAATATAATCACCATTGCTACCCACTACAGAGTCCCACCTAATGTGCAGTTCAGCGACTTCCTTCTCCCAGAACAGAGCAGACTGAGAGTCAAAGAAATCGCTGACCGCTCTTCCAACTTCTTTACCTTTGGTGAATTCTTTCTTCGCTAGGGATCCCTTAAGGGGATAGAGTAAGTGATAATCAGAGAAGGCAATGTAAGGGGAATAGGGTTGATGGGGAACCGCGTCCCAGATCAGCTCTTCCAATTCTGCACGGGTCTCTTTAACTTTGTGGGGCCTGGCGTCATCGTGGAGTAGGTGGACAGAAGTTCGTCTCGGTCGTTTTTCTTGAACAGCGTCCGCTAGTTTCTAGAGCAGACTGGCGTAAATGCTGCCGGTAGCGGTATGTCTTTACGGGAGCATATCATAGTACAGCATTCCTCACGAATCCCAGAGGTAGCAAAGGAGACAGCTTTTGGGGTGAAGGTCCGATTTTGCTTGTGTCGGCAGGCCCTCTCTTCGAGGGAGCCACACGGCACCGTGCTTGTTAGAATCGTATAGGACCCCACTCTCATCTCTCGTAATCACGCCTTCCAAAAACCCCTTTCGGTGCGGGCAAAGAAGGAGAAACTGACAAATGGGTACCCGCCTGAACCGCGTGCTATCGGTCAAGACATGAGGAATCCATTGAGTCACCACTTTCCTGTGGCGAGGTCGTGAAGGGGACCGAGGACTGTGGGATGGGTGCACCCGAGTCTTATCACAAGGCTGCGGGTGCTAACGTCCGGATCCTCTTCGACAGCGCCGAGAACGGTGGAGTCTTCTACCTTTTGTGGGCTTCCCAACCTTGTCTTTTCTTTGAAAGCCGTGTCTCCTCCTCGAAGCCTGCGAACCAGAGCTTGGCACTGATGATGGAAGTGGTGTCCCTTCCCAATGCGATGCTGATAATGTTGACGGTTCCCACTGCTCCTGTGCCGCAGCGCGATTCATTGAAGATGATCGCTCGAAAGTGTTC
The DNA here is from genome assembly GCA_036418205.1 of Ostertagia ostertagi. NCBI lineage: Eukaryota > Metazoa > Nematoda > Chromadorea > Rhabditida > Trichostrongylidae > Ostertagia > Ostertagia ostertagi. Next base: position 10,052 of record MU887351.1, read on the forward strand.
TTGTGGAATCACCATCATTATTAAAGTTAAAGAAGGCAACCCGGCAATATATACCTATTGCGGAGAAGTATGATCGACAACGATAGTCTATCACGTAGCAGATTCTAGGTATCGACCAATAAGCGAAAGTTCTGGAGCTTTCAAAAAATCGGCTCAGGACTTTTTTACCATCCTAATATTAAGTAACACGG
>MU887370.1:0-12438 GCA_036418205.1 Ostertagia ostertagi
GTACCACCTAAAAATCACGGAAGGCATAAGTTATATAACGAGAACCCGAATATTATTTTCAACACCAGCCCTGTCAATCGCCGATCCTTATTACACTTGGCGATTCTCTTCTTGGAAATTTGGTCTCTGTGCGCTTTTTGTGCCCTTGACAAAATCGTTGCTATGATGCCATTTGTGCGGCAAGACCTGTTTACTCTTCTTGTTGCAACGTTTATTTCCGCACGTCTCTCACTTTCCATTGAGCGGATCAAGTGTGATAAACAGAACCATTGGAAGGTGACTTGAAGTGAGTCGTCTGAAGTGTTGCAGTGGAACAGCTGGCGCAAATTGGACAAGAAGTACGATGAGGAACGTTAGTGGAGAGAAAAGAAAGCACCATAGAAAACACTGAAATTTTCCTTGTGAGGTCGGCCGTGGTATGACGGAGAGACACAGCGCTGCGAGGAGAGGGAAAACGCGAGAGAGTACGTCGTACGCGAGAGGGCGCAGACGCCACGTATGCCGCGATTGATAAGGGTGGCAGCACACAAGGCAAGACCTTAGCGCCGTTGCCTCGCACTTTTGAGTCGCGACAGTGTCGCGCCTCCTGCGCTTGGGACCCTCTTTCTCACCTAGAATGGGCTACTTCTCGCCACCTAATTCCGAGCCATAGCTCTGAATTTGTGTTGAGGCTCTATAAAGGCAGTTTGTTATTGTTAAAACTGGGATGGAAGCTCGCATGGCATTAACTCATAGATGGGATGTTTCTTTTCAGATGTCCACAATGGCTCAAAAAGGTCAAAGAATCAGCGCACGCAGCGCCATTCCTACAGAGGCTACAGGGCGCCTCGAAAATCTCGACGTGCCATTGTAGTCGAATGATTTTAGGTATGATTAAGTTGTACGTCAATTTTGAGGTTTTTCGTTTCCCATGAAGCCGAGCATCGTCTGAGAGAGCGGAACGGGTCGTTGCCGTCATACCTTCACGAAGACCTTTCTTTTATAGTAAAGGGCTCGTACAAATTATTCGGAGTGATCAAGTACCAATCAGAATGCCTTTACGTTTTTGAGTGAAATGCGAATGCGCGGCGTAACCCAAAGAGGCGGTGATCGAAGATGTCCGGTTTTGTTCGTGTAAAGACAATAATTGGTAGTCTAGTCACATATCTCACATCATCTTTATTATACGCGGAGCGAAAACCCGACCTGTTTCATAATGAGCTTAACATACAGTAAGAAAAACGGGTAAAATCCGTTTTTAAACTGTCGACGACTTTAATTTTGAGTAGATAATTTGGATTCCACACATATTACGATTACGTGCAATAGCTTACATTTGACAATCAATCATATCGTCGTGAATGGTCGTGGTTAGTTACTCAAGCTACAGAATTATCAGGTCTACAGTAATCGAGTAGCGATGAAGATAAATCGTCTAAAGAATCGAACTACAATATAATCTAGAATCCTCTTGTTGCTGCTGTATATTCTGCAGTGAATTGTTCCAGGTACGGGTTCACGCTTTCATCAAGATATCGCATTTTCTTCAAATATATGAGAAGTACTTGATGTACGTAGAGGTATTGATGCTCAGTCTGAATAGCATAACATTACATAATACTAGGGACGTTCTGTATTTGCCTTGAGGCGTAATTCTTGTTATGTGTAGAGGCGGCGTCGGGGACGTCTACATGGAGCAGAGTTTGTGGGTGAAAACCCGGACAATTTCTCAGTAATTGAGACATTGTCCAGCGAGCCTTGCCCATGGATTCGGGTCTCCGATTCCATCTTGGCAAACCAAGCTGTTCGATGATGAGAAACAAAAAGAAAACTGATGGTGAGCTTGAAATCACACCACACACCCTTCGTATGGGCGGAGTTTGCCGCCCCGCGACTCCGTTATTTCCCTAGTTAGCCCATCTTTTACAAGACTACCGTATCAGAGGAACGGGTATATGTGAGGCTTATGAATCCTGCCCATATGACTGGCGGTTATGTGATTTTTGAGATTCACTGCATTTCTTTGCATAATCTTTAATGACTGATGGATTATCGAAGACTTGTGGCCACATACCCTCCGCGCATTGAGTTCAGTGGATAAATTATTTTGAAAATATTTTGGTATTTTGAAATGAAATCACACACCTGAATCGAATTATTTCGTTGCTTCCTAAGCGCCAGTAGTAAGCTTCGGATTTCCCCAAGAGTTTCGTGAGTTCCAAGTAATTCAAGGGCATGTTCAATAAGAACAATTGATCCAGTACGTCCAATACCGGCGGAACAATGCACGATTATTGGCGTCCTGGAAACTCAGTTCAGTAAGTGATGCTAGCATACGAAAGGCACTTAAAAGATGTTGAAATGATGCCGTTTTCCTGTTGAAATCCTAGAAAGTTCCGCTGAGAGAGGTCCAGTAGAGGGAATAATTGAAAATGAAAGTTAATGATGGGGATGGCCACACGCAGTTTACCCGTCGCGCGGCGAGGGAAGGCGCCAGTTGACGCAGATGGGCAGCGCGACGAGTTGCAGGGCGCGTGACTGACGAATTTCAATCGTCAGAGTTTAAGGAGGCAAGTGTGCGTATTAGTATGTCCATCACTGCACACTTCACGGTGTTGACTCTAGTCCCGCTAGCCTGTTGCTTCTGCGGCTTTCTCGGCCGCCAAGCTTCTGTCGGGTCATTCGATAATTGATGGCTCACTATTCCAGAAAATTTCTCACCATCCAAAGAATCGATTCAAGTTAGGCACTGCCTCGTTTTTATCCTTTAGGGGCTAAAGTCTAAGCCGAATACTATTATTAGTTCTCATTATTGCGCCAATCCGCTCACTAGCCTTGTTCGGCCAATTAGCTCTAGTCAATTGTAAAATAAGGTGACTGCAGTACCAGTACTCAGATATGATAAGAGTGAAAAACTTACTAGTCGGTCCGTATTGTTTGCAAGTAGGCATATTTGGTGCAGATACGCGATTCAGCGTACGTGCCGGGTCGTATCAGGCCAGTCGAGCCACGTGATAGTGAGTGGTGGCATGCGGTGCCTCGCCCGGTACTCGTACTTCCAAATGAGTCACTCGTATGTTTACCTTCGTGTTTATAGGGAAATGAAACTGAATAGATTTGATTAAATAAAGAGAAAGAAATTACAAGGTGTAATAACAGCATTTCTGTTGCCAACCACGATATTGCTCGATAGTCTTCCTCAGGGGTGATTTGAGGGTAGCGTTGAAGAAGAAAGACAGACATGTACAGACAAGTGCTTGATTATCTGGAAGTGATGTGTATTGTCATGGCAATGGTAGTTTGCGCTATTCCCACACGCTCATTATCACTGGGCGGCATAAGGTGAGGACTCTGATGTTAGTGAGAGCGCAGCTACTGCTGGTGTCACACTTGATAATTTTTTAGGATACGAACGGTGTGATGTCTGTGAATTTATGCAGAGGAAATATGAGAGGGGCAGTTTTCCACAAGCGGCGCAGAACGAGCAAAAAAGGGTAATGGCCCCCATCGATTAAACATTGCGTCAAGTAGTTGGGGGAAGAGGACAAGTGGTATTCATCTTCAATGACTATGGGCTAAAGTTATCTGGATAGATAAAGACCCATCACGGCGCTAACGTATGGTACAAGTCGACGTGTAGTTACCTTTTGAAGTATATTCGGATTACTGAATGGTAACTACTTAGTTAGTTACTTAACAACGTCCATTTTATGTACCTGTTCTTGTCTTTTAAACTTTACGGTTACACCATCAAAATTCAAAGGGCTCTCCTCCGCCGTTATTGGCACATATGGGGCCGATTTCTTGGAACTCTGAAATTTTAGCAATTCTTTATTGATGATCTCCGTGGTATAAATTTAGGCGCAATGTGCTCTCCAAGGGGAGGGGCAGTCGGTCAGAAGGTCAATAGCGAAGGTACACAGCGCTAAGCGCTGTGGTTTAGAGGGCGAAGTTTCGTAAAGGCAATGAAACAAATTTTCGTTTACGGCTAGCGTACGTATCCCTCTTCATCCTCCAATAGGATGTAGTTCTCCAAAACTGATAAGTTATCCTGTCATGTGAATCTGAACTTAGGGTTTACGTCCGTGTCTGTGGTGGTTCCTTTCTGGAGCACATTGCTCGCCTAAATTTATCAGGCAAGGATATGAAAGGATCCGCCTCAATTAAAATTGCAGAGCATCACAATGTGGCAGTTGCTTTCCCTGGTTACAACCATGTAGCCAGAAACTCCCCGGCACCAAGTTTTCGGCTACGCGGAGCCTGAATCACTTGTTAAGTCGTTTTTAGTATTCAATCTCATCGACAAACTAGAAGGCGGCCAATCCGTTTGTCCATGAATTTTACACCTACGTAGATACACGTTCACAATATACGTGCACGGTGTTTAGCTGTAATGCACCAGACGTAGAGCTCATGGGTTATGGAATTATGTGCCCCGAAGAAAGAATGAAATTTGTCAAGGCTTAAATTCGAATTACCATGTCATCCTTATACAATCTTCAAACTTTTAGAACTGATGAGGTCTCACAGGTGTGGGATTGTAAACAAGTGAAAAGCTATGTGTGTCATAAAGTTCTTTTGATGTGTTGGCCAATAGCGTTTTTTGGCACTATCGTAATATATGGAGCACAACCCACGGTTAAGTCCAAGACAGGCATAAGGAGGGCAGGAAAACCAAGGAAAATTAAAAATTCTTCAAGAAATTGAAGTCTTGACCCTCGCTTAAAACTTCGTCTCGTTTATAACGACTACCAGGTAATTCATGCGGTTTGTGCGCTGTAGCCGAGTGCCCTCGTTTTTTGGAATAGTAACCCGTTTCTTTGCAAAAGTTGTTATTGTGTTTTTTTTTCGATCAAAGAGGACTTCACGAAAGCTTTTTTGAATACCTGTGTGCATATGAAGCGTTTCGGGCTGATTGGAGTGGAAACGTAGTTGGCATGAATATACGATACAGGACCGATGTTCAGCACGACGCGTTGATAGTCAAGGCATCCAACATCCTAGAAGGGAACGGATTTCTAAAGAATAACAGCTGTCGTGTGAAGGAAAGTCGCTGCTACTGAAAGCAAAGGAAGGATTGGGATCTCCTGCTCCTAGAGTGCGCCATGCAATCCACTTCTGGCCCGGAATGTACCGACATTTCAAAGTGAATTAGCCTATATGTTATGTTGCAGCCGGCCGCGGATTCAGAGGGAACGGAAAAAGATGTAAAGGAATGAATAGGAAATAGAAAATAATGGACGTCAGGTCGAAGCAACGTAGAAATTAGAAAGTCATACCTTGTACCGATTCCTTCCTTGTGGAATCTGTGCTACAAACTCCGTCATTACGTTGAAATCATTTGTTCGTTTCATCAGTTTGAATTCAGTGATCAGCCCTGCTACGCCAGTTTTGAGAGTGTGCTCGATGAAGGGTTTAACCTGAATGTTACAGTCGATATCCGAAAGTTGGGGTAGGCGTGTCACCGGAAGTGACGTGCACTTGATAGAAGTTGCGTGGATAAGCTGTTGCCAGCATGCTTTGCTGATATCCAGCGATGTATGTTGGAAGCAGCTTATCCACACAGCTTCATCAAGTGCAACACCGTGCACGCGCCGTGCACACGCAGTAAACATCGTACACATCCCGTAAAACACCGTGCAACACCGTGCACGCGCCGTGCACACGCAGTAAACATCGTACACATCCCGTAAAACACCGTGCAACACCGTGCACGCGCCGTGCACACGCAGTAAACATCGTACACATCCCGTAAAACACCGTGCAACACCGTGCACGCGCCGTGCACACGCAGTAAACATCGTACACATCCCGTAAAACACCGTGCAACACCGTGCACGCGCCGTGCACACGCAGTAAACATCGTACACATCCCGTAAAACACCGTGCAACACCGTGCACGCGCCGTGCACACGCAGTAAACATCGTACACATCCCGTAAAACACCGTGCAACACCGTGCACGCGCCGTGCACACGCAGTAAACATCGTACACATCCCGTAAAACACCGTGCAACACCGTGCACGCGCCGTGCACACGCAGTAAACATCGTACACATCCCGTAAAACACCGTGCAACACCGTGCACGCGCCGTGCACACGCAGTAAACATCGTACACATCCCGTAAAACACCGTGCAACACCGTGCACGCGCCGTGCACACGCAGTAAACATCGTACACATCCCGTAAAACACCGTAAAACCGTGCAACACCGTGCACGCGCCGTGCACACGCAGTAAACATCGTACACATCCCGTAAAACACCGTGCAACACCGTGCACGCGCCGTGCACACGCAGTAAACATCGTACACATCCCGTAAAACACCGTGCAACACCGTGCACGCGCCGTGCACACGCAGTAAACATCGTACACATCCCGTAAAACACCGTGCAACACCGTGCACGCGCCGTGCACACGCAGTAAACATCGTACACATCCCCGTAAAACACCGTGCAACACCGTGCACGCGCCGTGCACACGCAGTAAACATCGTACACATCCCGTAAAACACCGTGCAACACCGTGCACGCGCCGTGCACACGCAGTAAACATCGTACACATCCCGTAAAACACCGTGCAACACCGTGCACGCGCCGTGCACACGCAGTAAACATCGTACACATCCCGTAAAACACCGTGCAACACCGTGCACGCGCCGTGCACACGCAGTAAACATCGTACACATCCCGTAAAACACCGTGCAACACCGTGCACGCGCCGTGCACACGCAGTAAACATCGTACACATCCCGTAAAACACCGTGCAACACCGTGCACGCGCCGTGCACACGCAGTAAACATCGTACACATCCCGTAAAACACCGTGCAACACCGTGCACGCGCCGTGCACACGCAGTAAACATCGTACACATCCCGTAAAACACCGTGCAACACCGTGCACGCGCCGTGCACACGCAGTAAACATCGTACACATCCCGTAAAACACCGTGCAACACCGTGCACGCGCCGTGCACACGCAGTAAACATCGTACACATCCCGTAAAACACCGTGCAACACCGTGCACGCGCCGTGCACACGCAGTAAACATCGTACACATCCCGTAAAACACCGTGCAACACCGTGCACGCGCCGTGCACACGCAGTAAACATCGTACACATCCCGTAAAACACCGTGCAACACCGTGCACGCGCCGTGCACACGCAGTAAACATCGTACACATCCCGTAAAACACCGTGCAACACCGTGCACGCGCCGTGCACACGCAGTAAACATCGTACACATCCCGTAAAACACCGTGCAACACCGTGCACGCGCCGTGCACACGCAGTAAACATCGTACACATCCCGTAAAACACCGTGCAACACCGTGCACGCGCCGTGCACACGCAGTAAACATCGTACACATCCCGTAAAACACCGTGCAACACCGTGCACGCGCCGTGCACACACCGTGCACGCGCCGTGCACACGAAGTAAACATAATCGTACACATCCCGTAAAACACCGTGCAACACCGTGCACGCGCCGTGCACACGCAGTAAACATCGTACACATCCCGTAAAACACCGTGCAACACCGTGCACGCGCCGTGCACACGCAGTAAACATCGTACACATCCCGTAAAACACCGTGCAACACCGTGCACGCGCCGTGCACACGCAGTAAACATCGTACACATCCCGTAAAACACCGTGCAACACCGTGCACGCGCCGTGCACACGCAGTAAACATCGTACACATCCCGTAAAACACCGTGCAACACCGTGCACGCGCCGTGCACACGCAGTAAACATCGTACACATCCCGTAAAACACCGTGCACGCGCCGTGCACACGCAGTAAACATCGTACACATCCCGTAAAACACCGTGCAACACCGTGCACACGCAGTAAACATCGTACACATCCCGTAAACACCGTGCACGCGCCGTGCACACGCAGTAAACATCGTACACATCCCGTAAAACACCGTGCAACACACGTGCACGCGCCGTGCACACGCAGTAAACATCGTACACATCCCGTAAAACACCGTGCAACACCGTGCACGCGCCGTGCACACGCAGTAAACATCGTACACATCCCGTAAAACACCGTGCAACACCGTGCACGCGCCGTGCACACGCAGTAAACATCGTACACATCCCGTAAAACACCGTGCAACACCGTGCACGCGCCGTGCACACGCAGTAAACATCGTACACATCCCGTAAAACACCGTGCAACACCGTGCACGCGCCGTGCACGCGCCGTGCACACGCAGTAAACATCGTACACATCCCGTAAAACACCGTGCAACACCGTGCACGCGCCGTGCACACGCAGTAAACATCGTACACATCCCGTAAAACACCGTGCAACACCGTGCACGCGCCGTGCACACGCAGTAAACATCGTACACATCCCGTAAAACACCGTGCAACACCGTGCACACGCAGTAAACATCGTACACATCCCGTAAAACCGTGCACGCGCCGTGCACACGCAGTAAACATCGTACACATCCCGTAAAACACCGTGCAACGTGCACGCCGTGCACACGCAGTAAACATCGTACACATCCCGTAAAACACCGTGCACGCGCCGTGCACACGCAGTAAACATCGTACACATCCCGTAAAACACCGTGCAACACCGTGCACGCGCCGTGCACACGCAGTAAACATCGTACACATCCCGTAAAACACCGTGCAACACCGTGCACGCGCCGTGCACACGCAGTAAACATCGTACACATCCCGTAAAACACCGTGCAACACCGTGCACGCGCCGTGCACACGCAGTAAACATCGTACACATCCCGTAAAACACCGTGCAACACCGTGCACGCGCCGTGCACACGCAGTAAACATCGTACACATCCCGTAAAACACCGTGCAACACCGTGCACGCGCCGTGCACACGCAGTAAACATCGTACACATCCCGTAAAACACCGTGCAACACCGTGCACGCGCCGTGCACACGCAGTAAACATCGTACACATCCCGTAAAACACCGTGCAACACCGTGCACGCGCCGTGCACACGCAGTAAACATCGTACACATCCCGTAAAACACCGTGCAACACCGTGCACGCGCCGTGCACACGCAGTAAACATCGTACACATCCCGTAAAACACCGTGCAACACGCGTGCACACACGCAGTAAACATCGTACACATCCCGTAGAACACCGTGCAACGCGCCGTGCACACGCAGTAAAACATATCGTACACATCCCGTAAAACACCGTGCACACGCCGTGCACACGCAGTAAACATCGTACACATCCCGTACAAACACCGTGCACGCGCCGTGCACACGCAGTAAACATCGTACACATCCCGTAAAACACCGTGCAACACCGTGCACGCGCCGTGCACACGCAGTAAACATCGTACACATCCCGTAAAACACCGTGCAACACCGTGCACGCGCCGTGCACACGCAGTAAACATCGTACACATCCCGTAAAACACCGTGCAACACCGTGCACGCACTGTGCAGCACCCTCCACACATTGTGCAACACCATGGAACAGCTTCACACGCCGTAGAACATCATGTACACACCGCGCAACATCTTGCAACATAGTACAACAGCGTGCCATACCGTGCATACATCGTGCAACACCGTGCAGCAGCGTGCACACACGTGTAACACCGTGCACGCACCGTACAATACCGTACAACATCACGCAACACCGTGCAATACCGTGCGCATACCATGCAACACTGTGCAACATCTCGCAACACCGTGCATATGTCGTACAACACCGCTACACATCGTGCAATATCGTTTAACATCGTACTTACACCGTAGAACACTGTGCAAACACCGTACAACACTGTGACACATCTGCAACGACCTTACAACCGACCGACCGTGCTTGCAATACCGTGCCCATTCCGTGAACACTGTGCAACACCGTGCGACAGTGCGCAATATCATGAAGCCTGCGCGCAGGCTTAAGCCGTTTAGACACGGTGAGCACTTGAATGTGGCGTCAATTATGATACTTTGGCCGCAGTCACGTACAGTGCGAGAGCGAACGTAATCAACGACGCTACTTTGCTGTGCAAGGACGCTACCCTGCCATCCTGGGCAGCGATCCAAAAATAGAGCGACGCCGCAGCGTTCGCCGTCCCGCTGGTGCGGGACGACCTGGACGCCGCGCCACGTCGCAGCATTCGCCTCGCCGCTCGCGCGGCGAGGCTAAACGCTGCGCGCGCTTCGCGCGCGAGGCAAGGGGAGGTGATCCCCGGGGTGCCGCCTCATCCAATGTGAGGCGGCAGTTGGTCGTGTGGCAATCAACCACCTTCTACATAAACGGCGCTTAGTACTCTGCGCGGGCCTGCTCGACACATTCTCTCTCCGTTGAGAGGGCGCAAAGAAAACGATAAAGGGGATGCGAGCACACGCTTTAAGCGCGTCAATACGTCGCGCATTGTACGTGACTACAGCAGGAACATCATAATGCACGTTCATTCAGGTGCTCACCGTGTCCAAACGGCTTAAGTCGCGCTCATGCGTGCCTCGCAAGCAGAGTTCGCCGCGTACAACCGTGCAACAACCCGTATAAGAGCCTGCAACACACACCGTGCAGCACCCTCTACGCATCGTGCAACACCACGTTAAAGTTTTACCCGCCGCGCAACAACGTGCGCGCTGTCGGGGACAACGGAAGAGCCTGCACGGACCGTTCAACAGCGTGGAGCATCATATGCACGTAAAATATGTGCCCAACACACTATCAGATGGAGGCGGATGGCCGAAAGCAGAGTTGGTCTCGTATGGTCGTGCATCGACTCCGGCTTTAAGGGACTTGAACCAAAATTGCATACATTGCCAATTTGTTTTCCGGTGATGTCTTTCTGATATCGCTTTGGCCGATATCGATACGCATACCATCTCTTCAATCGGTATTGATTCAGTAACTTCAAGGCCACCACCAATTTTGTCGAAGTGCTCTACCAGTGGTCCCTGAGTGGATGTGTAAGAATGTGATCAATAGAGTCTGAATATCGAAGGTCTTTGGTGATCTAATTGTCGATCGCCCTGGCGGCCAGCCTAATACGATGGTCGGCCCTTGTCGGAATGTGAGCGCCACGTACAACGTCCACGCTGCATACGCTCTGTGGTGCCTCAACTCACGAGGACATCCCAACCATGATATCGACTGATAAACTCGTTGGGGTGCCACACCGTCCGTTCAGTACCCACGATGATTTGATTATCGACCAACGTCAATAGTGATGAAAGCGGCGAGCCTTGGATGCTGTTTCCTTTTTTCGGGGATATCGAACACCTTATAGTTTCTTAAAGGAATCTTCCGCGGAAAAAGCTCCGCCTCCATTACCACAGAAAAACGATACCCCTTAGGCCCCTAGCCTCATGAGCATAGCAAAAAGAACGGAACATAAGCGTTAGTTTCGATAATACTAATCCTACACACAAGACAAAATGATCACTCTTTCCGTGGAAGATTCCTTTAAGGTATCGTTTTCTGTGGTAATGAGGGCGGAGCTTTTTCCGTGGAAGATTCCTTTAAACACCTGAAAAAACTACCGCTCACGCTTCCCGTTCCATATGCCTAGAAAGTCAATGTGACCATTTGAATGATGTGCCCTATCTGGGAAGTCTTTTGACACTTTATACTCTTTTTCTACAAACATTCTAGACCAGCATGAGATACGTAACATCTTGCGGGACATTTGAGTGCGACACCCTGACTCGCCGGACGCTGGTCGTATTGGGAACCCAAATAGGTATGAACGATGATCCGCGAGCTTAGGTCATCGGCATCCCGCAAATGGATCTCGCGCTGGATTCATCCATGCTGGATTCACCGTCGAGATCCATTTGGGGTGGATGGTGGTGTGGGTGATGGATGCTAGGAGAGAGCTATGACGTTTGGGCCAAATCCGTGTTAAAGCAGAATTGGGACTGTTAACTCAGATGTCCCCGCTTCTGCGGTGCCAAATATAAAAACGAATCTTTCGAAAGTGTCTCCCGGGGGGAACCATGGTCGGTTTCCAGCGCTCCACTGACTCCTCGACCCATTATCCCCAGTACAAAAACGGATGTGTTTAGAGTGTTTAGGTGTGACCCGTCACAACGATAAATACTGCGCTCGCATGGACGAAGGAATTCAAAGTTTCCGCTGGATGCTCTCAGCCAGCAGATCGACCGCTCGACATGAGAATCATAAGGCACACGGGACTACTTTGCCGATCAAAACACTTCGTGCTGCGGAGAAAATGGTCGAATGTAATCAGTGCTGGTCGCAACTGTGCGGTCCTGGGATCGACTCCGGCCGCAACTAGCATTTTCTACGATTGTGAATTTCGCCGATTTAGCGTAAAACTACCACCCCAGTACACATAGTGAACTCCATTACGTCTTTTTGCCATTCAGTCGGTAGCACCATCTCAATCGAAGCCGATTATTTGACAAAAAATTATAGGAACTTCCGCCAGTGGTGGAGAAGCCCTGCATTTAAAAACCCGGTTTTT
>MU887374.1:0-16010 GCA_036418205.1 Ostertagia ostertagi
TTCCCGATGTTAGCGGTTTGTTTATCCCATGAGCTTCCTTCTCACTCACTTCATTTTGCGGACGGACACACATACATACATACATACATACATACATACATACATACATACATACATACATACATACATACATACATACATACATACATACATACATACATACATACATACAAACCGACACACAAAGTTAGCGCTTTATAAAATAGAAGGATGTAATTATGTATGCATGTTACAGTAGCGGTCAAAAGTTTGGAAACTTTTTTATTTTTGATCTAGCGTAGCCAATAGACAATGAAATTGCCCCGAATTCACATATTATATTCAGAATCTAGTGTAGATTACGATGGGTAACATGATTTTTTGAAAACTGAAATCGCATTTGAAAAATACGAATTTTTATAGGAAATGGCGCGTCAAAAGTTTGGAAACTTCCGAATTCTAAAGCGAATTCGGCAAAATAGCTCTCAAATCCACATGATAAATTAGTTATTTGATGAGTAGCTTTAAATTTCTATCTTAGCGTCGTTTTTATTGACATGGTATTGATTATAAAATAATTTTAGGATTTTTAAGTCGGACCTCATACACTGTGAACTAAAGCACATTGTTTGGTGGGATTCTTAACTGGAACGTGGGTAGAGCGACATGCCACTTTTTCCGTGAGATGTAGAACTCAATTAGACTTCAGATCTTGACTTGGTCGCTTCATAGCAGCTCCTTTTTCTGGGTTGAGGAAGGCGGCAGTGGGGAGGTAGGCCTGCATCGGGTTATTTCCGTAATAGAAAACCCATCTTTTCCGGCTAGTTCTGACTATCTAAGGTAAGCATTGTATTCTACAGACTATACTTGTACTTAGCCCAACCCACATTTCGCTGGATACCTAGAACTGTGGAATCGCCGAATGGTCGGACACATGTTCATCCATGACAGTACTTCCACTATTTCTGACTGTTGGAATCTCATACTCAAAATGAGGTTCCCATTTGACAAAACACTTCACAGGGTCCACTATATTATTTCTAGGAAGATAGAAATCTCATTCGTCGCTGAGGACAAAGTTTCACCTCTTGGCTCCGGTTCATGTTAGCCGATAGAGTGCGGAAGCCAGTTGGGCCATCCTGCTCTTGAAGCCCAACAATGGCTACTTGCTGGGATACCATCCGTAATATTCATCAGGTCGCGGCCGATGTTGTGCTACACTTGGACTTCAATATGATTAGAGGAAAACTGGAAAAAGTTGTCTCTCACTTGGGAATGTCGGGGGCACGGGACGTGCCAACCACCCTCCGAAGTATTTGAGGAGGGCCAATTTTCTTGTGAGGATACTTTTTTGTGAATGATCATTCTTCTTATGCTTGCTCGACTCCAACAAAGCCAGAAACATTCGATGCTATTACTTCCTTAGAGATTGAACTACTAAGAAACATTTCAATTTCGTATTCCGGATTGTAGGGTTTAAAAAGGACTTCCCATGGAAAAACTGCTTCCTTTGCATATGAATTCATTTTGAAATTACACATTGCTCAATGGTTTAACTAAAATTAACAGAAACAAGTGAACATTGAAGAGTAGGAATCATACTGATAAGGGAAACAAAAAGTTTCCAAACTTTTGACGCGCCATTACTTGAAAAAATCTTATTTCTCAAATATGATTATAGGTTTTTGTTTGAAATTGTTCTTCCCGTCGTATTCTGAACTCGATTTTGTATGGAATATCTAAATTTGGGACAATTTCGTTGTGTATCGGCCGCGCTAGATCGAAAATAAAAAAGTTTCCAAACTTTCGCTACTGTATGTATGTATGTATGTATGTATGTATGTATGTATGTATGTATGTATGTATGTATGTATGTATGTATGTATGTATGTATGTATGTATGTATGTATGTATGTATGTATGTATGTATGTATGTATGTATGTATGTATGTATGTATGTGTGTGTGTCCGTCCGCAAAATGAAGTGAGTGAGAAGGAAGCTCATGGGATAAACAAACCGCTAACAAATCGGGTAGCTTACAGGATTTGAGATATCAATGTTTTGTAGCAGGATAGTTGTGATAACACTCTCAGGGCTATATAAACACCTGCTTAGCACACTTCCGTTCATTCCACATGGTGCTGCAGTGGCAGCTGGAGGGCAGTGGAGAGAGGAAGGGAGGATGAGGAAGGGAAGCGAAAAATCTACCGTCATATCATGATTGTGTCCCTTCTACTGTATGAAACACCATTGTGTTGCATACGCGTCACTTCCAGAGGTGTTGGTGTCACAGGAGGAAGGGACCATAGCGGAGGATAGAAAGCTTGCGCAGGAAAGGAAGGTCCCGGCGGTTGACGGGGGACTAATCTGGTTATTTAAATAATAAAAAAGCGTCTACGACCAGCAGGGCGTCCGTCGGTCGAAAGTCAAACGAGGTTGTCGTATTCGGCAAACGGAAGGAGGGAGTCGCATCCATAGGGATCAACGTAGTGGTTTAGTTCTTATTGATGGAAATATCCAGATAGTTAACGCTGTAAGGCCGTTGTAGATGTAAAAATGTGAAGTGTAAAAAAGCGCGGTGATACAGTGGAAATGACGAAATGATGGACAAGATGTTTGCTATTACAACAGTTGCTGAGGGGCCTAGCTTCGAATACTCCAAAAAAACGCGAATGCATGGCTTATTTCAGAGGAGGAGGTCCGGCAAGTCGGTTCGTGTCTAATTGTTGAGAGACACAAGTTATTACGGGAAACCCTATATTTTTGGACCATGCTCATTAGAAACGAAAAGCCACTACCCGGGTGAACTGACTTCTCAAAGCTCAAAGAAAAATATTTCTAGAAAAGAAAACCTCGTGTTTCGTTCACTTTACACGAAAGATTGCTTATCAGACTTTTAGAGCACAAAACTCGTTGTTTCCCAATTTGTTCACCATTTTCCACATAATTTGAAAGGAGCTTCAACCATTTCAATCTCAAAGTTCACGCCTTCAAAAGAGTAGCCTCAAAAAAAATCAATGAGAAAAAACCGAGGGCTATTTGCTCACCCGCTTAATTTTGGAATGAGTTCAGTTCAAAAAGCAGCAACTTTCTTGGTTTATTACAGGGAGTAGAGTGTTGCAAAAGGTCAAATCTGGAGAAAGTTATAGCCGTTCAAGCCAGGAAATTAAGCATGCCACAAAAAAAGATTAAAGGAGGAATTCACGATTAGAATGAAGGTCGAAGAAAGGGAAACTGACCTAGTTGAGGGACCCACGGACCTCCTGAGGGTGCGAACTGACGCGCAATTCGCATGGAAAAATTTGACCTCGGCGACCTATCATGCCTCAAAGCTGGCGGGTCCGGCGATCTCCGCCCACCGATCATCTGATCACTCGCCGTAGTTCAATACGTGGCGAGTGATTAGATAGCTGAGAGAGCGTAGTGTTGAAGAGGGCACAGCGATGAGAGTCGCATCAATGCTCGAATCAACGGGCAAGGAAGGGGTACCATTTCTCGGGTTCTGGGCCGTTTCTCATGGTTCTTCCTTCTTTCGTGTACCACTCACCATCCCTAGGTTAATTTGAAATGGGTTGCTTTTTCATCGTGAATTCGTCCTTTAATCGTACGTCTGAAGAGGTGAAAAACATCAAAAAAATTCGAGGTTTTTTTTTTCAGAAGAAAATGACTTAAAGTAGTTTTTTTCTTTAAAAATTTTTATTGTACTTCTCACTTTCATTCATGAGACTTTTGAAGGAGAAGTGCTCATTTCAATGAAATCTAAATCTCAACTCTATAACAACAACAATTCTTAGATGCTAGACATTCACGGTACTTTTTTAGGTAAAACCGAAAATACGGCTTCTCTCACAAATGGCGGCGAAGGAGGCTGGGTTAGGAGGAATGCATGTCCGAATTAGTTTTTCCACCATTGCTGGCTCCGTGTGAGCAGCTGATACGGCGCAATCAACTCATTGATTAGGCGTTATGCCAGCCATGCACACTCTATCTTCACTTCTATTCTATCTTCTTTGGGCGCTCATAGTCGTCCTAAATGCTAGGCCAGGGTTGTTGTGACCTGCGATTTAGAGTCACAAGCACGGCATCACCTCCAGGTTGCAGACCCAGTCATAGTCGACAGAGCGAGTTCCTTTGATCACCTAATCCCGACCAGTGCCTTTAAACATTTTTTCTTCTGGCGTTTTCAATATTGCGATTATGAACTTCGTAAGCAAACTTGTTTGCGCCACTCCCTTTGAAAGATCTGGAGCATGCTAGTTGGAATTTGATATCCGCTCCCCTTATAGATTATTGTGGAATGCAGAAAAATTCGCTGCTCCAACCGACAAACTCAGAAATCCTGCACCCTCCTTATATTGCCGCATCGCGATGCCGCGTAAGTAACCGCACGCGGCGGCGAGATGCCGGACAACTAGAATCCGTTAGCCAAATACTTGTTAGGCAAGGATTCCAAACCCTCTAGCATAGCATAAAGCAACCCATCAGACACGTCCGGCGCTGCTAAGAATGGCGGGGCAATGTCTACTTGCACATAGAATAAATACGAAAATTATTAACATAGACCTAAACTCAGTGCCCACAGTTCGACTCCTCATGCGCCCTTTTGCCAGAGGTGACCCCTCCCCACTTTTTCATCGATTAGACAGACCACAAGTCATAGCTTCCGGCAAAAACTTTGCACTTGAGTTTTCGTTTAGGCACGTCTGCCATTACTACATTTATGTACTACCAGTTTGGCTGCGCACGCATTCGCGTGCATGAGACGGGGCTGCAGCGGTAAAATCGGGCCCATCAGTATTTTTGTCTTGATTTTAGCTTTCTGCTCGGTACATCTTACTTACGCCGCAAACTCCGCCCACATCCGGGTGTGCCACGCCCAGCGTTCACATTCAACCTCTACTCCTACTTTCACCTCTGGCGTATTTTTTTCAGGTCTCTAAGTCATCTCGGAGCCGAATTATGAGGTCTTGTAAATGGCGTTATGAGTCACGAATTTCTGAGGCAGACCCCGCCCACTTTGGTGCATGCTTAGCCCAACAATGGCATTCAACCCTACTCCATACCTCAATACTTATGCACATTTTCCCCGGTCGCCGGAACTTCTAGGAACCGAGTTATGAGAGCGGTGGCAAACTCCGCCCACATCCGGGTGTGCCACGCCCAGCGTTCACATTCAACCTCTACTCCTACTTTCACCTCTGGCGTATTTTTTTCAGGTCTCTAAGTCATCTCGGAGCCGAAGAATTATGAGGTCTTGGAGGGACGAAATCGAGCTACGTATCTTTGTGGCAAACCCCGCCCACTTTGGTGCGTGGGTCGCCCACTGATATCAGTCGGCTATCATCTCTTCCCCAACCTTTTTCTACTTTTCTCCCCATCTCTGGAACTTATTGGAACCGAGTTATGAAGTACCGTGGCAAACCCCGCCCACTTTGGTGCATGCTCCGCCCGCCAACAACGGTTGACCCCTTTCCCTCTGCCAACCCTCATACGCTTTTTTCCCGGACTCCGGGACTCCTAGGAACCGAGTTATAAGCCTAATTGCAAACTCCGCCCACTTTGATGTAAGCCACGCCCATCCCTGACATTTAGCTTCCCCTCCCTCCTGACCTCTATCCGCTGTTTTCCGGTCTCTAAGTCATCTCGGAGCCGATTTATGAGCTCTTGTAGAAAACGCTGTCCGCTTCACGACACGCTCCGCCCATTGTGGGCGGGCCTCCGTTCACATCATGCGTGGTGGAAATACCTTAGGCATTGCTCCCCTGCACTAATTTCGTTTCTGGTCTGTAGGCTTCCTCTTAACCGAGTTATGAATATTTTCACTGAGCACCCATTTTCTAGAGAACGCCCCGCCCACCGAGGGTGGGTCTCCTCAGTTCAATCTGGCTTACCAACCCACACCTATGCCCACTTTTGTCCCGGTCTCGAGGCTGTTTTGTGACTGAATTTGAAATCATGGTCCTCAGTACCACTCATTTCGACGCACGCCACGCCCACTGTGGGCGGGGCTCCGCTTAGGTAATGTATGTTTTTTACTTCTCGAGATATGGTACACCCATCCCAAACTTGACCTGGACCCAGTAGGTTGTTGTCCGCTTAATACGGAATTTCGTGACAGACAGACAGACAGACAGACAGACAGACAGACAGACAGACAGACTTAGCGCATTATATATAGTAGGGATAGGTAATAATATCCGCAATAGATCTAGCAATGGTACGGTACGAGTAAGAGCGCTTGTACCTCAACCCTATGCTTACTATCCTCACCTTACGCGCTGATGCGAACTTACCCCACTGTCAAGGACTCTATCGACAGTGTTCGCCTCTGAATTTCAGTGGTGAACTATGGTTGTCGCTTATCGGTCAACGTCGATTTAACATAACAATTTTGAGTCTGAAACAGATGAAATCCATTCACTGACTGCCTGAATTCGGAGAGGTAAGAATTATCCCGGAAGTACTGATGAGCAATCAAAGAGTAGTACAGGTAAACACCACTTGCAAAACATATGTTTTCTGTGAACAATCAACTCAACATCGATCCTGATTTTCTCTACTGCGTGAGCACAAAAACCGCTTTTTTCTTTGCCGCCAGCTTTTCCTGATTGAAATTCCGTCTCAATGACTTCAAAAATAAAGACAAATTCTGCGCATTAGGTAAAGCTAAAATCATTTTGTGCCATTCTGTTTATGTACAGACTATCCCAAAATTATGGGCACAGAAATTTAAAAACCCCTTCTTAAGAATTCAAGAAATTCTTCCAGCAAAAGAACTCGAATATTTTCACACCATTTGCTGGCGATTACTTCTGCAGGAAGGTTTTCTCAAGCAACAGTCAGGAAGAATTGCGGGCCAAAAGCACCTATATGGAAGTTGTAGGTGAAAAGTGGTCGAACGTAAAGAGAAAAAGTGAAGAAAACGCCCAACTGGGGCTTAGACAGGGACATGCCCTGCCGTTTAGGGAGACGTGTGTTGGACGAGTTGTCCGAACCTGCCCGTAGTACATGCGCTTTAATTGCAACTGCTGGCAAATAGCTGCATGCTTGCAAATACATAACTACTTTGCCAGCAATCGAAATTGAAGCGCTTCAATTGCGTTCTTATGGAATCGACCTCATACAGCGCGGCGGTCCCGCAACGACCGCTAGTCAAGCGCGGACTCTGCACAGCGTATGTTGGGCGATCCGCCTCTTTATGGGTGATCCGCCCCCTCCAAGAGGACTTCGACCCCTTCCAGCGCATTTTAGAGGTAGGTTTTGAAATTAAAGACATTTCCTATAAACTTTAGTTGGGCTGGGGCATGTTTTGACCGCCTAATGACCAAGTAGTTGAAACCCTGCCTGGACTGTTGCTTTAAGTCTCGTTCACTGATGGGGTGGAGCTCGTTCTACTTTTAGGATGGCGGAAGGTCTTTCAGTACGACCTGTGACCATTCGCATGCACGAGGCAGGTCCCTCAACGAAGGACAATGCAAATAGTTCCCTGAAGTTGAAGTTCCCACAGAGGGCTACGCGAAAGAATGTCAGACGATACTGGAAAACAATGTCTATCATATTGGCCTGCGAGAGGCGAATTGACCGCAACCGACGCTCCGTTGGAGAATCCCATAGCGACTAAACGAGGTCGGTGGCAGAGCAGGTGGTCAGCGAAGAACTTCATGGTCGTTACTATCAGTGAGGAGTGCCATCTCATCTCCGATACCAACAAGTGTCAGAGGGGTGAAAAATGCAGAAGGTTGTTCACCTGCTTCAGTGGAGACACGCATCTCTCTTTCTCTTATTTTGAATAAAAATTTTCCACAGCTGAGCGGATCCGCAATAGTCCAGAACGATTGCATTCCTGCCAGAAATGTTAGAGTGCTACACCACGAGGAAAGATTGTTTGCAGATTATCGAACTCGGCCCCAGTTTTTGGTTTGAAGGTACACCACGTCCAGTGATGAGACACCGTTAGTTTTTTTCGATTTCGGTATAAATGTCAACAATCCCGGAAACCTGAGAAAGTGTATATAGGTTCGGTTAGATCCCACCATGGAAATTTTCCGAGACGCCTCTAGCTGGAGAGCGCTCCAGGCCACAGAGCTAAGTTAATCAAAAGTGGGTGCCGCTTTTCAGGCTGCCACTCGCTCACACCGAAGAATGGCCATAATTTTCACCAGGTCCGTACTCGCTTCTCAATGTGGTCGCTTGAGTAAAAGTGAGGTTCGTCATGACAGTTTTGAGTAGCTGGAAGCAACACTGAAGGAAGTTTCGGAAGAAATAAACGAGGAGTGCCTGCGTGCAAACGTGTGCGGAACCCAAGAAGCGACTACTGGCTCGCATTCGTTGCATTGAAGGACATTTCAGTATTGGGCTCTTCCATATTATTGTACATTATTTGAGCAAACTTATACATAAACCAGATTGGTTCCCCCGCAACCGTCGGAACCTTCCCCCTGCGTAAACTGTACTTTCCTCCTTCTGTCCCTGTCCTTCCCCTCCTCCCTCATGTCGATCCGACGCCACCTAATAATAAATAAAAATTGCGAAACATATGATAGGAGCATAAGCGCTGTGAGATCCAGATTTCTTAGCGGCTTGTTTATTCCCTTAGTTGCCTTATCACTCACTCTATTTTGCGGGCGGACATACATACATGCATACATATACTCGATATCCGATAGTTGGGGTAGGTGTGGCTGTGACGTATTTTGATAGAAGTTGCGTGGATAAGCTGTTGCCAGCATACATCGCTGGATATCAGCAAAGCATGCTGGAAACAGCTCATCCACGCAACTTCTATCAAGTGCACGTCAATTCCGGTGCCACACCTACCCCAACTTTCGGATATCGACTGTATTATACAGGCCGACATCACCAAGTTAATGGAAGAGTTCAATCTCCATTCTGCCGTTTGCAACTAAAATATATTGCTGCAAATATGTGTCCATAATTTTGAGACACCCTGTACATATCTATCACTCAAAATCCACGGATCTCAGGTGAATTGACCGCGCACATGTCGCGAATATGTCATGAATATGTTACAATACCGCCACTAACTTTTGAAATTTCTCCGCTGAGCGACGGATTTGCAGCGTCGCAAAGCGTCGCCCCTTCATAACTCCCCCCAAAGCGGGTCAAATGATTGGTGCTCTACACCATTGGACTCGTCTCTCTGTGGCGAGTCTAACCATGTGGAAAACTACGGGTACTCGCCGTAAAAAATCGAAAAAAACACGCGAAAAACGCGAAATTCGCGTTTTTTTTCGTTTTTTCGTTATAACTCGCTTCAGAATTAAGATTTTCGAAATCTGAAAAAAGCATTGATTTCAGCTCGTCGAGTTCTATAAGAATGTGTTTTTAAACTTTTGGAAAGCCCCACTTCAGATTGCGCCATGCACTCGAGCTTTGGCTCGAGAAAAAATTGTTTGAATGTGGTGCGCATATAATCCCGCTTATGCATCATGATCGTTCTTCAGAGAGATGGGTCTCAGCAGTTGCCCCAGAACGCGCCGCGTATTCAACATCGTCCATTGTATTGTGAATGGATCGATTGCTTTTTTCCAGATTTCATGGTCCCTATTCCATAGCGGCGCGTTAAATGACTCAAACACGTACATGACTGCGCTCAACATCTCCTCCTCTCGTGTTCAAATGGAAATCATAGATCATTTTTCAGCAGGACAGTTAGCCTATTTGGGTGAAATTTTCCAATGTTTGAGCGAAGGTTTTTCCGAAATCTGAGGAGGTAGCGGGGAAATTTCTTCACAGTTGTAGAGTACGCTTACTTGTGTGTAGAAATAAGATGACATACTTGCTTGTAGACGAGCGCTTCCGCCGTGCTGTGGCTGTGAAAATGCCTCCTCGTCATGCCCTTGTGGAAAGATCAGATTTTTTGCATTTCCAGATGAACTCGCAGACCTGAGAATGTGCCCCATTGGATTCCCCGTGAAAAATGCTGAATATGCATTACTCCTCCCAGTTGAAACTTTGGTTTTTCACCGTTTTCAGCCTTCCCCTATTGCCGATTGGGCATCACTATCCCACGATTACTGCCCCAAAATCTCAAAGTTTCATTTTTCGTCGAAACTTTGCCTATTGGGGTAATTCGATGCCCTGATTACGAATATGATTTGATTTGATTTATTACATGAGCGCTGTACTCATGTGGAAAACCACGGTAAAACAAATAACTAACAATCACTAATAACTGCAATGCACTCGTGAACAGAATTCGTTACTAAAGAACGTGCATAAAAACGCAAATCGAAATATAAAAGTAAACTTAGGAATGAAGTACTATGGAGAAAGCAACACAACTTTGAACAACAGATGAGAGTTAGAGAGAAAAAAAAGGTAAGCCAACAAATAATGGAAGACCTATGGCAGATGTTGGGCAACTAGTTTCCGAAAAAGAGCAAAACTTTTAGGGAAGCCTCCCCTCTTAACGATCTTGTTGAATGCAGACCCAGCACGATGACAGAAGAAATTTAATCTAAGCCTGGTGTTCGATCTGGGAATAAAAATCTTGACATTTCCGCCACGAGTCCTATTATCGCCGGGAGAAAAGAGCTTGCTTTTATCAACACATATCTTACCACAGAAAATTTTGTAAAGGACAAATAAGTCATTATTATTCCTCCTCTTCTCAAGCGTGGACAAACCTAAAATTGTGTTACGGTTGGCACTATTTGGAATTCTGGAATAGTCGTAACCATGCACTCTGATCATTAACTTTCTGGTGAAGTCATTTTGAACTTTCTCAAGCGCATTGATGAGCGAACGCTTGTGAGGAGTGTAGATAACAGTTCCATATTCTAATATAGGTCGGATGTACGTTTTGTATGCACGAAGGAGGATAGCAGTATCCCTGCAGCATAAACCCTTGAAGAGGTTGTAAATTTTGTTTGATGCCTTATTGGTGATCATGTTTATATGGTCATCAAAGGTAAGATTCCGAGTAATAATGAAGCCAAGATCAGAAATCTTTTCCACCGTTGCTAAGATCCTCCCATCAATATGATAGAAGCTACTGGGCTGAGTGGGCTGGGTACCAGAAGACAACAACAGGACTTTGGTTTTCTCCACAGAAAGGGGAAGCTCCCAGTTCTTGGACCATTCATTAACAACTTCGATTGCTTGTTGTAGCACAATTGAATCGGCTTCACTTTCAATAACCTTATAGATCTTGAGATCGTCTGCAAATATCTTACATTCTACTCCGGTTTCAGTAACTAGGGAACTAAGCTCATATGTGTAAATATTGAATAGTAACGGCGATAAAACCCCGCCCTGCGGGACGCCACTGTGAACTTGCTTTTTCACTTGAATATGACTCGCTGATGCGTACCTGAAATGTACGATTTGTGAGGAATTCCCTCAACCATTTCAAAAGCAATTTGTTTATCCCTACCATCTCAAGTTTCGCAAAAAGCTTGTTATGAGGAACTTTATCAAATGCTTTCATAAAGTCAAAATAGATTATGTGTACCTCTTTCTTAGCATCAAGTGCTAGGGTCCAGTCATTGAGAGCTTCAAGTAATTGTGTCACCGTGGACTTATGTTTGACGAAACCGTGCTGATTAGGACTAATTACCCCATGTTTGTCTAAGTGCTCCAAAATTTTCTTTTTAAATATTTTTTCTGCCAGTCTGGAAATGATAGAAGTAATACTAATAGGTCTATAGTTACTAACAACATCGTGAGGCTGTTTTTTGGGAATAGGGGTGACATATGAGTGTTTCCAAAGACGGGGCACTTCACTTCTAATAAGAGATAAGTTCATAATGTATTTCAAGGGACTGACAATTACATTTGCCACGCGTTTAAGAAAGTATAAAGGTACCCCATCGGGAGTAAGGGAGCTAGAAGTTGGCCATTTGTGGATACAGTCAAGAATTTCTTCTTCCTGAAACCATAGACATTGATCCAGGACCGGGAAAAGGGGCGTAGAGTTAGAAGTGGAACAGGGAAAGGAGGCCTCGGTCGGTGTAGAGAATACGGAAGCAAAATATTCAGCTAACAATTCGGCTTTATTCTGGTCCGTGTATGCTATCCTACCCTCCCCGTATTTGAGGGCAGAGACATGATTCTGAGTTTTGAGTTTGGCCGACAGCATCTTATAAAAAGCACTCTTATTACCGGATAGAATTACCTTTTTTTCAACACAAGAGTTATACTTGTTAAGCATTTTAGCAAAGCGGTTTCTCATACGTACATAAGTATCCATGTCTTCTTGTTTATTTGTTTTGACGGCTTTGGACCAAGCCTTGGAGCAAGATTTTGATAACCGCAAAAGATGAGGGGGATAGAATAACCCAGGTTGCTGTACTTCGACCAATGGGACAAAATTGTTAATCGTGTGCCTAAGCACGAAAATAAAAAGTTCATACATTTGATTGACATCGGAGCAGCAGTTGAACGAGCCAAACCAATCGACATCCGCTAGGTAACTACAGATTTTGCTGTAATCTGCCTTGGTGTATTTTCTTTTGAAGACGGGCTTATGCTCACATCTAGGGTTATCGATGCTGAAACTTATCATCGCATGGTCGCTAGAACCAATGGGAGAATTTATGGCCACTTCACTGATAAGACCGACCTTATTGCAAAACAATAAATCTAAAGTATGACTTCCACGGGTGGGAGTGGGTACAAATTGTATCAAATTGTAACTTTTGCAAAGTTGTAAAATAGTTCCATTGAGACTAGCAACATTGTTAATCTCATCGTTGGTCCATTCGATGTTAGGGAGATTGAAATCCCCCATGACAATGAACGGATAAGAACAAATTGAAAGATCAGTTATAGCTTTGAAGAGCTGCAGAGTTTTAATTTGACAGCATGACGGGGCCCTATATAACACAACAATCCTGCATAATTCAGGAAAAGTGAAATCGCAACACAGTATCTCATAGGAATCCTTAATAGCTTCTTTGATAACGATGTGGTAAGATAAGGTTTTTCTGACCAGAAATGCTACGCCACCTCCGGCTTTTCGTGGCCTATCACAACGTACCAAAGTGTACTCGTGTCCCAAAATGCCAAGATATGTGGAACTATCATGAACAGGCTTGAGCCATGTTTCGGTTAGTGCTGCGAGGTCATAGCAAAAGTTCGATAGAAGAAAAACGAGAGAGGAAGAGTTCTTGGGGAGTGACCTAATGTTGCTTAGGAAACATTTGAAACTAATCGCCCAACTCCGCGGAGTTACTATGCGTTTAAAGCGCGGGTATTACAACCAGACAAATCACACTCCGACATCATAGACCTATCTAAAACAGAAGTGGGGGAAGAAGCTAAATTAGCACATGCAATTGGGGCATTAACAGATTTAGCGGGCTTGTTGGAGTTCTCCCTAGCCTGTTGTTTGAGAGCCCGAAGCTTTTCCCTCTCTGCTTTGGGCAGAGAGGGCCGTATATATGTACCCTTAAACTGTGAATATTTGAGTTTATGGGCACGGCGAAGGGCTTCGTCTCTAAACTTTGTGCTAGGAAGGACTACTTTCAAGAGCCGAGGTCGATGAGGAGATGGTCTACCCATTCTGTAGACCGACAAAGGAATACATTCAATTTGGAGGTAGTTAAAGAGCACTCTAATACAATTCCAGTCATGAGAAAGTCGATTCGAAACCAAAAAATCAGAAGATTCAGGAACACCGATAATCACTAGAGATCGAGCAAATTCTTTAGATTCACAACAAGAACTATCAGAGGAATGATTAACAGCCTTAGAAACCTGTGTAGGATTTGTGAGATCAGTATGAGGAGGAGGTTTGGAGGCCACAGATAATGAACGACGCAAAGAAGAGTTCTCGTCACGCAATTTTTGAATTTCAGCCGATAGCTCTTTGTTTTCAGTAGCTAGAAGTTCAATCTTTTCCTTAGCATCAAGGAGGTAATCCACAATCGTTTTTAAATACGGTGGCATCGAATCATCTGACATCAGTTGCTCAACCGCCGACATAAGCACTTTTTCTTGTTCGGTACTCTGGGGCGAACCCATATCGACCAGACCTCGTTTACGGCCCTTAAATTTAGATACGACAGAAAGGAGGGCACTCATAATAGAATATGGATAGAAGGCACCTAATGAAGTGGCAGTGAGAAAAAGAAATTCTTCGCTTTCTGCCACGGGAAAGCTCACAAAATTGAAAAGTTTGACTGAGGCGATCGAAGGTCAAAGACAGACTCGATAACTATTGATTGATAACTGACAACAGGAAAACATCACCTCGAGTGGTGGCAATTGAAAATTCAAGTCAAATTCCCCTGCCACTAGGGTGCAGCGCAGTATCACAATCCGATGAGAAGTAAGACGAATGAGAATATCAAGCGAACCAGAATTCAGTATTCTGGATAAATAGCGTCAGGCGAATAGACAGGCAGCTAGGCGAGCAGAGAGGCCGAGGCCGACGCAGCCGCTCACGGCCAAGGCAGAGAGCGGAATGATGATGGAATGAGTGTTTTTGATAGTTACACCAGCTCTCAAACACCATCATCAAGGTTAGTATATAATGAAATATGTCAACAATCATGAATAATACGACCTTACTCGTTGAAAACCGTCGTTCTGCTTCAGATCTCCTCCTCCGCACCCCCCACGGCAAGCAAGTCCTGAGTTGCACATCATTTCTAAAGCCAGTTCAGTGCCAGCAGGCCGTCAACCGCACATCTGAACTGTGATGCATTGGAGGTCGCCATCCCAGCCCTGGATACCCCATCCTCTTCTGGCGGCATGACAGTGCACCATGTTCCCTCCTCGCTTTCCTCGGCTCTGCCCCTATCCGCATCACTTCTTTCTCTCTCTGTCCCCTTCGCCATCCGCCTATTTCTTGCCCTCTTTCAGATATCCCCTCTTCCTTCTTCTCGAAATGTTGGGCCCTTCGTAACCTCCCCGTTTTGGGCGAGCGGTTGGTGCGCGGACGGACAAGGAACACACCCCCGCACATACGCGGGCGACCGAAACCGAGCACACCAAATTTCTGGTTATTTGAAGGCAAGGGTATAAGGTATCTGGACAGCTGTTCAAACAACTTCCATGCTGAGTGAATTACTGTGAATTATGTGTACGTGAATTGGATGATTTCATGCGAATTATGTGAATAGCTTGGCATGTGGCGCACAACTGTGGCACTTGAAAATGGCATGAGTGACTCGGGATCCCCTTAGGAGCAAAAGGGAAGCAACGTAAACAAAACGAGGATTTTCGCACATATTCGTTAACGATGTGCGAGCTGCCTTTCACGAAAACACCACTGAAATAGAATTGAGGGAAGACTTGTGAATGTGCTGAATTTTTATTTAATGAGTAAGTAAAGAATGTTGTAAATATCGGAAACCAGAAAACGGAATAGCTCAAAGTTCTAGAGTAGTCTGTTCAGTTGAATCGCTGTTTGAAATAAAGTTTATCAGGTTGAACAAACGTTGAGGATTACTCTATAGGGGTCTCACTTGAGTTTCCGGGGCGAGGAGTGAACGGCATGTCGTATTGAGCAGAGGTGTGAAACTACCTCCAGGAATAGAAGTAGCGTCCAGTCGGGTGAGGAATCTTCGGGAACATTTAGAAGATTCTTGTGGAATAGTAAGGAGGATGGGAGCAAGACCTAGTGATAGAGGTATTGGGTCAGGGTTGTACCAGTTTATCTGGGGTTGTAGAATATTTGCTAAAATTTCTTCTACACTTGGCTGACCGTTTTCGAGTCTATCAAAGCAGTGCGTAACAACAATATATAATATAATATTAGGTGGTCCATAAGTCTTGCAACAAACTGGCTGTAATTTTGAATTTTAATATTTTCATTATCGAGTTGTTCCATTCATCCAGTATGATACACGCCTTCAATATCTAAAACCAGGGTCAACCGTTACGTTGGACCGATATTGGAGCGACGTTGGACCGATGTTGACCGCTCTCCGCGCCGGCATTCACTCTCGCCACCCGCGAGCCGTCTGTGTCTCCGTGCGTACGTTCACTCTCGGCATTACTCTCGTCGTCGCGTTGGACTTTGTCCAACGGACGGTTGACCCTGCTAGAACCTAATGCC
>MU887378.1:0-12219 GCA_036418205.1 Ostertagia ostertagi
GCAATTCGCAAATCCAATTAAATAGAAATGTACCACTGTACGTCCTAATAGCATATCATGCTACTCGTCCGCTGACTCTTCCTTCTTGTCGGGTACCCTGCCCCTGTAGTTAGCGCATGCTGCGCGAGCACGGTCGAGGGGTGCGGCTGAGCCCGAGCGCAGTGTGCCAGGAATACAGTCCCGAACCGGGACAAAGGGTCACAGCGCGAGCACTGATTCTTGGCCGTCGCAATCTGAGGCAGACCCACACTTTTTGCTTTACATATGTACGGAGAAGGTGAGTATTACATTCTCCAGTGAAGCATCTACCCAAACCTACCTGAATAGCGCAGTGGTCGACTAGTCACGTTGAAAGAACATGGCTTTCATGACCTCTAAAAGTGAGTTTCAAATTGAGATAGTTGTGTGAAAATACTCACAGGAACAAAAAGCGCTCGTCTCTGCAGGGACTCAAATGAATCTCCTTCCAGCTAGAATCTTATTGAAATGTTTTTCACAACTGATATTGATGCCAGCCGATAGTACGGGATTAGATAACTTGATTTGTTTGATGCTTTCCATTGCAGCACGCTGACGGACAGTGTACTATAATAAAAAGCTCTTAAAAAGAGTAAAGTCGACGATCTCAGAGTACCTCAATTTGGCAATTATGCTTGCGAGGTTCCTATCCCACTGCAAGGTGGCTACTACTTGGGATGGTAAGAAAGTCCTGAGCCGATTTTTCGAAAGCTCCAGAACTTTCGCTTATTGATCGATACCTAGAATCTGCTACGTGATAGATTATCGCTGTCGATCATACTTCTCCGCAGTAGGTATATATAGCCGGGTTGCCTTCTTTAACTTTAATCATGATGTCGATTCCACAAGAGCACTTTCGAGCGATCATCTTCAATGAATGGCGCTGCGGCACAGGAGCAGTGGAAACCGTCAACATTATCAGCATCGCATTGGGAAGGGACACCACTTCCATCATCAGTGCCAAGCTCTGGTTCGCAGGCTTCGAGGAGGAGACACGGCTTCCGAAAACAAGACAAGGTTGGGAAGCCCCCAAACAGTGGAAGACTCCACCGTTCTCGGCGCTGTCGAAGAGGATCCGGAGGTTAGCACCCGCAGCCTTGTGATAAGACTCGGGTGCACCCATCCCACAGTCCTCGGTCCCCTCCACGCCCTCGCCACAGGAAAGTGCCGACTCGATGGATCCCTCATGTCTTGACCGATAGCACGCGGTTCAGGCGGGTACCCATTTGTCAGTTTCTCCTTCTTTGTCCGCACCGAAAGGAGTTTTTGGAAGGCTCGGTCGAGAAATGAGAGTTGAAATGAGTGAGAAATGAGTATTATGCGCTGCTCCCGCAAGGGCATACCGTTACCATCAGCATTTTACGCCAGTCAGCTCCAGAACTAGCGCACGCTGTCCGAGAAAAACGACCGAGACGAACTTCTGCACTCACTCCACCGATGACCGCCAGGCCCACAGCAGCTGAGGAACTTGTGCGAATTGGAAAGCTGGTTTGGGACGTCAGTTCTCCCATTCTCATCCCTGACATTGCCCTCTCTTGATTATCACTTATTCATCCCCTCAAGGCATTCCTAGCGAAGAAAAAATTCACCAAAGTTGAAGACGTTGAAAGAGCGGTCAGCGATTTCTTTGACTCTCAGTCTGCTCAGTTCTGGGAGAAGGGGGTCGCTGACCTGCCCATTAGGTGGGACTCTGTAGTGAGTAACAATGGTGATTATATTGTTGAGTAATTCCATTGTACGCGGAATAAAAAAGTAAAGCACAAAAAAGTGTCAAACGGCTCAGGACTTTCTTACCATCCTAATACAAAACGGCCGCACGATTATTGATAACCAGTTTTGCTCCGCCGCTTGCGCGCAATCACATCGGCAGGCTTTAGCGAAACTGAGACCCATGGAATATCAGCATGAGTACTCATTAGCCATCCTCACTATTGAATGTGTTAGACCTTTCCCAGTTTCGCTGAAGTCCATCGAGAATTCGGCGTGATATGGGCCGTATGCTATGCTTTCGGGGAAGGGGATGCGTCCCCTAAGTCGTATGCTATCCGTCCCCGAAGCTCATTCGGGGAGAGGCCACGCCCACCGAGCTTCGGGGACGCGTCCCCCTACCATTATCGTTGGGGGAAGCATCCCCGAAGGCTAGAGTAGTCGCCGCGGCGCGCACTATTTTCGCTGGAGCACATTATTTTCTTATGGGAATTACATATTATCCTGAAGCTGCGCTTCATTGAAGCGTAAAGAGGATTATGCTGCAAAGCATCGGTGGCGTCGTTGGTGTCTGCGCAAGATGCAATGGATCATATGTCCATGGCTGTGATAACAGCTGCTAATACTGGTTCAGCGCTATGGATAACGGGAAAATTCTGTAAAAATCAAGAACCATGTTCCCCTCCAACAAACTCGGATCCTGCGCTGAAAAAAAAAGTGTCATGCGCACCTGTTCACTACGCATCATGTTTAGATGTGATAGAGATTGCATTTATTCACTGATTTTGTAAGTAGAGTACTGTGTTGTTGGAATATCTGCTGTCAATTGAGTATTACAGTTATACAGCTCCTCTTCTGATCCTTACGTTCATGGGCGTACTAGAAATTAGGGTCACAAAGCGAGCGGTAGGGAAATTGATAAAATTGCAGTTCATAATCGGGAAAAACACGTTCTTGGTATTATCAAACGATAGAATAAAGCACTGAAATGGATTTAAAGAAGAAATAACCTTTCAGAAAAAAAAACGATCAGTCATATTGTGAGTAGAACATAGTATAAAGAAGGGTCGGCGCAGTGCACCTAAAGTATTCGGAACCATGACAATATTCTCATTTCCGTGCTCATTCATTTCCCCGCTTGCACAAGTACCCACCCTCGAGCTCCCTCCGTCTGTAGAAATGTGATTACTGCGGCAGGGGAGAACTGTTGTGCCACGATACCTCTCCACAAAATTTGTATTCATAAATAATATGGATTTATCCTCACATAGTATCCCTTATTGTGTCTCGATCGAATAATAAAACTGAACGCAGCTAACAGGTATTCACTTGTTAAACGCAATTGCATGCGTGGCTTTAAGGTCATTCGAATTTCGCGCTCTATAAGCTCTGCGTCTTTTCTCCCCGAATGAATTTCGGGAGCATAGCATACGCCCTGCTTCGGGGACGTCTGCTTCGGGGATTTTCCCCGAAGCAGAACTCTTCCCCTTCCCCGAAAGCATAGCATACGGCCCTACGTCTGGAACTGAACTGGCATATTTATCTCACAACTGTAAACATCCACCATTCTTCTTGAATTCAGATAATTTAGCGGTGAATAGGATTGCTGTCAGTCTCGAAATGAAAATGAAATAATGCCTATTTACATTTGAATAAAATAGGATTCCGACACTGTACTCGAGGTACTTTCTCGACTGCCACGCGTATGAACAGAGCACACCGATCCACGAACGTTTTATCTCAAACTTGGGTAATTAAACGATTGCCAACAAGAACGATGTTAATTTACAACATAACATAACGAGTAACAACGAATAACAACGTATATCAACAGCGAAATGTCCTAAAGTTAACCTATGAAATTTTTCTTCCCGTTCTTTTCTCTGAACGCGTCCTAAACCTATTGACTGTCAGCGCAGAAGCAATCTGAACACTTAAACTCGTGATACTTGAAAACAATAAGCGTTAAATCAATTGCGGCGCACTTTACCCGTACGGCGCATAACGAGGATCCCCTCGTGTTCACGGACTTGAAGGGGTTCCCTTCTACCAAAAAAGAGGTCGCGCACTTTCTCATCCCATATTTTGAACATAGATACGAACACCTTGGAACACGATTTGAGAACAGATTTGCACTTATACAATTCCTACACCGGTCTGCCCATAGTCCTACATAATGCAGTTGAATCCATTGAATAGGCGGCTGGAGGAGGAAGGAAACACTAAAAGCGATGAGCAATATAGAAAGTAGCGTCTTGTGGCGCTGAACGATCCAGAACTCCTTGCGAACGTAAAGGCTTTACCGTCACATGAAACCTGGTTTCACACAATAAGAATCCACAAGTACTCAATTCCTTCTATCACTAACTAATCTGGCGCAAACAAAGCCTTTACTGGAATATCGTCCTCCGGTCCGCGAGAGAATTTACTGCTCGGGTTCAAATAGCATAAAGATGAAAGGATTTGCCGCTCAAAACAAACAAATTAAACAAGAAATGATAGGCCGATTTGATTTTGGGGCTTGGGGTGTCGAGTCCCGCGCAAATGCAATTTCCATACAGGACCATCCCTGGCACGACACCCCAAGCCCTTTAAATGGCGCACTTGTCCTCTTTCGGTTGCATGGGCCGCAACCCAACTAGAAACTCGCGAACCGCGATATTCCGCCCCGAAAAAATGAGTGTTTTCAGGTAAATCACGAGTGTACTCGAATGCCTCGGCGCATAATGAAACTAACGAATCTAATGAATGTGGCGCTCTGCGCGCTGCAGGAAAGCTAACTTTTCAAGACATTCCCAACGGTTATTGCGCGCTTCCGTAAGCCTTTGCCATATATCCTCGCTGCGCTCGGGGAGCTCGCAAACAGCGGAGTGGTGGCCGGGGAATCTGCAGTGATGACACGAAGCGTAGTATTTCGGACATGAATATCGGTCTCCTGAGCAATGCTTCTCCAAACATAATTGGCATCTCCTTTTTTCCATTAAAACTTGTCGACGTTCCCTCGCTAATCGTATAACAACACAGGAATCTGAGTAATGCATCCCGGTCGCTTCACAGAACGCACATCTCATAAACTTCTCTTCCTCACGGTATATCTCTCCTTCTTCGAAATTCCTTGGGGGGCATGTGGGCTCCCTTTCGAGCTGTCTGATGACCTCGTCGTATCTTCGTATAGCCGCTCGTACCAGTTCCGCCTCATCGAGGATGTTTTGTAGACGCTCTTCTCGCGCATTGCGTCTGCGGCCAGCCACCGGTTCTCGACGATAATCGACATCTTCTTGCAAATGTTCCTGCGGTACGTTTTCCTCTTGATCTTCTTCCGGGTCTTCCTCTAGGTCTGTATCCATTTCACCCTTCGTCTTCGGTTTCAAGACCTTCCATAAAGAGAGCGTTGTCGTTGATGATGTCTTCCTCCCGTCGTTCCGGCACGTCTTCATCCCGTTGTCCCGCGACGTCTTCCTCCCGTCGCTCCGCGACGTCCTCCGCCGCCGCGTGAGCTGGATGTTGCGCGAAGATTGCTTCTCGAAGTTGCTGAATTGAAATGCGCATCTCGTTTTCAAAGGCTCGTTTCTCAACACTTTGTTCTTCCTGCAGTGACCAGCGTAGGTTTTTCAGCGTGCTTTCGAGGCGTTTGATGAGTTGTAGTTGATCGCTGGTTACGTTCTCGACATCCTCGGGCTCCGTGATGAGTTGTTTATCTCCTCCTCCTTCAGCTAGAGTTGACATAAAGGATTCCCATTGTATCTTTGTTGTGCGTTTTGCGGCGATGAGGATGGGGGGAATGGCCATAAGGGTTCGCAATTGGTTCCTCGTCGCTACGACGCGCAGGCGCTGCTGTTCACATTTTAATTCGAAGATTTCTATCTTTTGAAATCGATCACTCAGAGTTAAATCTTTTTGCATACCCAAGTTTTGAATTTGGCGCTCTAACTCAGCGGCAGTCTCAATGCACTCAGCGAATTCAATACAATGAAACAGAATATATCTATAGAGATCTTCTGCTTCTGGTAGGAACAGACAATGACTGCAGAACTTCTTTTAATTGTAGCTGAATCTCGTGTGTAGCTCTCACGTCGCTCATTTTTTCTGAAATATGCATGTTTGCAATCTATCTTTAGGCAATTTTGCGCACTTAGTCTTAATATTTATCTTGATTTTTTGGAATCTAGTACCCCCTTTTTCCCAACAAAAACTGAATGACAATGGCGCACTTTTGACTACTGCTTGTATAGTGCAAAACCAAACAAGTTAGTTAACCATGTTAGTAAAGAGTTTTTTTCTTCCTCAACATCTTTCGAGTATTTTGTTCGAACACTTGGTGAAAAAATAAGCAAAAGTTGCGCAAATGTGGTTTTGTATGGATGACCCTTTTTCCAAAATGAGTTCTACGATTGATTTTGCAAAGTGAGCCTGATTTGGAAACCGGTGTTTTATGCCAATTTTTCGTGCATGCGATGGCGCATTCATGTTTAGGTAGTATATCTTGCTAGCGCACCTCACTTGTCTGTCTGTTATAGTCACCGGAGGGATCATGTTGCCAAGTGTAGATTGAGCTGTTAAGCAAGTCATGATATGAAATAGGAACCACTTCGCAGGAAGTCGTCGTGGGCTACTCGCAGTTGTAGTAGCTATTACTTCCTGAGCATAGTTTTTTGGTTTTCGGCGCCTCAAGTTATATGGATGGGTGTTTTCTTCCAGATCTTTTTCATTCTCTTCAGTTAGTTCACTTGGTGAGGGTGCTGCGCGTGAGGATTCATTGGTTTCAGTTTTTCGTCTTGTTTCTTGGATCTCCAGAGGTATCACCAGATTAACTGGGCGGCGCATTCTCCTTTTCGTGTCGGTGACAAGTTCAACTTCCCTTATTTCGTCGTCGCTACCGCGTGTGATTCCTGTTATTCTACCCATTTTCCATTCGTTTCTTGGTAGGACAGGGTCGGTAACAAGGACAACATCGCCTATTTGTGGGATCTCTTTCCTAGGCGACGGTCTGTTGCGGTTCTTTTGTGTGTTTCTCGCAAGGAAAGTAAATATTGCTGTTGCCATATACTCCAAAAGCGGTTTGCAGCCTGATTGGATGATCGGAGCGCGTGTAACACCTGTTGTCGATTCTGGAGGTGATGCGCCTCAGTCGGGGGTAAATAATCAGGGTCAGACTCGTTTCCGTCAGCGTCCTCCGAATTGGGCAACATCAGTGTCATATTTCGCTGTATGAAGTCTATTGGCCGAACGGTGCTCGACGCTTCTTGCGCTTCCCCTTGATACGTAAGAGGCCGAGAGTTCAAACATGATTCCACTTCTACTATGAAAGTGTAAATGTCGTCCAGTGTTTTCCGTTTTGCGCCTCTAAGACTTTTGTATAGTGCATATTTGATCGATTTTATAAGGCGCTCATAGAACCCTCCTTGCCACGGCGCGTAAGGGGTGATGTGTTTCCATTCAATCTCCTTGTTTGCTATGTTCCGGAGGATATCTTCTGAGATGACTTTCGACTTATTTTCCAATATACTTGCGCTGAGCAAGAAAGTGGGGGCATTGTCGCAGGTAATGGAATTCGGGAGTCCTCTTCGCGCAATGAATCGACGAAGCGCATTCAGGAACTCTTCTGTTCCCATGCTTCTTACCACTTCCAGATGGACGAGGCGAGTCGTTGTGCATGTGAATATGCAGCCATAAAGTTTAATAACTTTCTCGCCGTCTTTACAGTCGGGGAGGTCGAAAAAGTCAAGGCCTATGTGTTGAAATGGCCGACATTGTATGACTCTCCGGCTTGGTAGGTCCTTGGTTTCAGGGTAGTGGTAGGGTAGCGCATTGAATCTTCGGCATTTCACACAGCTGCCGATGTGTTTCCGCACTTGCTGGCGCAACTTTGGGATCCAGTATTGTTGGCGTACTCGGCTTATTGTGTGTTCGATGCCACAATGATAATCCCCGTGTGCTTCCTGAATTATCAGTCTGGCTAACGGCGTGTTGGGGGCAATGAAGAGGGGGCTCTTTGCGTCGTCATCGAGCATGGCATTACCTAATCTTCCCTTCGATCTCCATAAGAGATTGTCATCTTTATATAATCTCAGAGTATTCTCCATAGATTTCCTGTAGCTCCGTGACAGATGTATGGATTGATGATTACGGATTAGAGCAATGCGCGCATCGCGAATTTCTCTCCCAGTCAATGGTCTTGTGTTGTTTGATTCGACGTCCTGCTTCGATGCGCTTGCAACTGTTTCTTCCTTGTCGGGGCTGTTCGAGCGTTGTGTTATTTTCTTGATAAAGCGTAGAACCAATGCCGTAATTCTCTTCGCTTTAGTCAAAGAGTTATAGCGCTCCCAAGGAAGTAGATCGGTGACAGGGGAAGTTTCACTTCCAATCACATTAATGTTGCATTTCTCATCCATATCCTCCACTGATGCGCCTTCATCTGAAGCAAGGCTGTAGAATGTGTTGTACCAATATTTTTCCGGTTGCTTCAAGAATGGTGGCCCCGTCCACCACATATGATCTTTCAACTGCGACTTCGTGAGCCCTCGTGTTCCTGCGTCCGCAGGATTCTCTGCTGTGTTCACATAGGCAAACTTCACGGTTGAGCCTAAGTCTTCCAATTGGCGAACAATTTGTTGGATTTCTCGCAATCTGTTCGAGACCAGTACTCCTAAGCCCTTACGTTTTGACGTCGAAAGCCAGCTAAGCGCGATTTGTGAATCGGAGAAGATGTATATTGTCAACGCTTCTCTCCAAGTACTTGTTTTCAAGGCTTTTGTAATAGAAAGGGCTAGTCGTGTTGCTAGGGTCAGTGCGTTCATCTCCAATTTTGGCATTGTAGTCTTGGTCTTAATTGATGGGAGTTTCCCTTTTCCCATGACCAGCGTTGAGGAGACTTCAGTAAAGAGGTAGGCGCAAGTTGCTATTGCAATTTCGCTCGCGTCCGCAAAGACTGCGAGATTTTGGCGTGATGAGTGATTCGCATAGCGCCTTGGAAATGTTTTTTGAAATCCATCCATGTTCTCAACGATGGAAGTCCATTGAGTGAAGGTTTGCTGCGGTAGTTTGATGTCCCACGAGTACTCCTGCCTCCATAAATCCTGTTGAAATTTCTTCGCCGGCATCAACAGGGGGACGAGCCATCCCATGGGATCGAAAATGGAGGATATTTGGTGAGCCACTCGGCGTTTTGTGAGGGTATCTGAAGGCGGAATTGTGCACGATATGAGAAAGGTATCATCCCTTGAATTCCAAGTGATACCTAATATCTTCTGTGTAGTCGACTTTGCGGATGTTCCCTCGGGTAATGTTTGTTGCAAGAGAGGGTAGTTTGAAAGGAATTCCCTCAAGTTCATTTCCATTTGTGTGAAGATTTTGCGCGCTTCCAGTGACTTTGAGATTGCCTCCTTCTCGGTTTCCGCTAAAAGGACAAGGTTGTCTACGTACAAATTGTCTTGTATTTCCATTGCAAAGTTCTTGTCTTCCACTTCGCACTTCAAGTGGTGCCTAATAGTGCCCGCCAATAAGTATGGAGAAACATTAAGTCCGAACGTCACTCGGGTGAAACGGAACACTCTGATGTTGTTGTCGTTCACCGGTTTCTCGAGATCTTTTATCCATAAAAACCTTGTCGCATCTCTGTCTTCTTCCTGTAAGCGCACTTGAAGAAAGGCCTTTTCAACATCTGCTGTAATGACGTATTTTGGAAGTCGGAAGCGCAACAGGACTGCATAGAGGTCTGGCAGTATAAGTGGCCCTTGGTGAAGTACATCGTTCAGTGAAGGGCTATCCCTAAAGTGTGCCGAGGCGTCGAACACGATGCGCAGTTTCGTTGTTTCCTTATGTGGGGTTAATACTGGCTGGTGGGGTATATAGTGTAGTACCGTACCATCTATGTGACTTGGATCTTCGATAGCTTCTATGATTCCCTTTTCTTGTTGTTCCTTGAAGGTCCTGTCGTATTCGTGTAGTAGTGAAGGGGACTTCTTGAGGGACTCTATGGTGGAGTAGAGGCGTTTGAGCGCAATTGCCTTGTTCGTCGGTAGTGGGGGGTGATTGTCCTTGTATGGCAGACGAACATAGTAGCCGTCTTTGCGCTTTTGAATTGTGTCCTCAAAGAATTTCTCACTTGTTTATTGGTCGCTTCCTTCTCAGCGTTCTTTGTGCCGTTGAACTCGCAAATCCCTGCTGAGTCCATTGTCCAGTACTTGTCCCATCTCTCTAAGTCCTCATCGAGATTGGTGAGGGTGTTTATCGAGATGGTTTCTATGTCGGTTGAGTTCACTTGAGTATGTCCTTGCAAATTGCTTTGTCGTCCTGTTAATAAGTATCCCAATTTGGACGGAATAAGGTGTAAGCCTGACGGCAACTGAAATCGTGGTTGAGGTGCGTCAAGAAGTGTCCATAGTTGGTCACATCCCACAAGGACCTGAGGTTTGGAGGTGCCTTTCCAATTTGCTTTCGATAACTGTATTTGGTTCTGCGCAATGAAGGCTAAGTCCTCACCACTAAGCTGTGCCGTTTTGTATCCCGTTGTGACGATTGGTGTTGTGTAAAAGTGAAGTTCATGTTGAATTCCTTGCGCATCCCTGACGTCCACCTTTGTAAGTTTGCATGTCGCTTTCTTTGCCTTTATCCGAACCAAATGTGTGGATTTTGAAATCCTTGCTACCTTTACAATCCAGTCCTAATTCACTAGCTAATTCCTCGCTAATGAATGATTGATCAGCGCCTGTATCTAATAGTATTTCCACGTCTCTCCAGCGGTTGCGTTGTGTGTCTTTCATTTGAGCGACACCCGTTAATAGCCAGACGTTGTGGTCTTTTGAAGGGATCTCCCGCTCCCTGAAGCCACAAGCGTCATCGCCCTTTACCCATGAAAGAGCGTTACCTGCAGTGCGGTTGTGGCTGTCCTCTGCGCCATGAGCCGCCGTTACGTATAGGTCGGCCCCTGCCGTTTGCCTATACCCTGCCTCGCATAGCCCGGTGTCTGCCGTATGCATATGCGCAAGCGTATTGGTTGTTCTCCTCTGTTGTGTGTTTGTCCTGTTCCTCGTAGTGTCCCGTTGAGGTGTGTTCCGTCTGGAGAAGTGATTTTCCTGTTCCTGTTTTGGGGATGTGTGTGGTGATGGGTTCGTTTTGACGCGCTGTGGACATAAGGTATGGTGATGTTTCCTTCCTTCGCATAATCTGCACCCCTCTTTAGTGCATGCCTTTGCGAGGTGTCCAGGTGTCCCACAGTTTAAGCACTTGTTGTGCTCCCGAAAGAAGTTCCTTCTTTCGTTTGTCGTAGCGCAAGTCGGACAGGTTGCTGATTTGTGTTCGCTAGAGTTGCAGAACATACAGGGTGCTCCTCTTTGTTGCATCGTTTGCATTTTGTGACCCTGCGGACCTTCTACACGCGTCCGATTGTCCCTTTCCGAGTTTTGTATCATACGGTTTATGCGCTCCTCCGTATCAATGATTCTGTCGATGTCTAAGAGGATGTCTTTTATTTTCCACCCTTCTTCCCTCATGGGTGAGATCATTCGGTGTTCCAGAATCTTGCGCTGAATATTACTGGCAAACTTCGCCAATATCTTTTGTGCTGAAAAGGATCCATTCAAAACAACTCCCTTTTCTTCTAACTGCGTGACTAATGGTAAAAGTTGCTCGAGGAGGTGGCGCTGTCCTGCAAGGGATGTGTTGTGTGCCTTCGCGCTTTCAAGGCGCGACTGTAGACAACAAACTAGTCGCGACTCATCGCCGTATTTATCACGCAAGAACTTAATAGCGTGTTCATAGTTGGCTTCTGTGACGGCGAATCTGCGTATTGCGTCGCGTGCTTCTCCGCGAAGCGCATTGATTAGGTAGTTGAACTTCTGTAAAGGCGTCAAGGGCTGGTTATGTACATTAGCGGCGAAAAGGGCCCAAAAGTTTTCAAACTCCCACTCTTTCCCAGTGAAAATTGGGACCGGGATTGCCGGAAGGTTCGGTCTCGCAACCCCTGTTGTATGGTTACCGACTGTATCCTGGTTCGGGAAGGCGTGGTCCCGAGCGCTTATGCGGCTCGCTTCTAGCTCAATCGCTAGTCTCTGAGCCCTTTGCAAGATTGCATGGGCCTTGTCGATTTGTGCCTGTACCCTCTTATTCTGTTCTTCCTGGAGTGGGTCGGCTAGTGAGTCCATTATTGATGTAAAAGTTGCGAGTGCTTCAGTAACCAGCTTCGCCGTTGCGCCTAACTCCCAAACCGTTGCTTGCATCCTTTGTGATTTCACTGCATCCCATAACGTCCAGCGATCCTTTGCGCACTCCTCGCTTTTGGTGACCACTGTTTGTAGGATTTCACAGTACTGAGTTAGAAGGGTCTCTTGCGAGCTTAGAGATGTGAGTCCTGCCATGGATTGTTCGTGGGTGTGTCGGTGTGTATTTTGTACTTTATGTTGGAATGTGAGGGATCAGTTTAAGGTGTTATTGTTGTTGTTTTGTTTTTGTTGTATTGATTTGCGCACAATGAAAAAAAGAAAAGCAATGACAAAA
>MU887413.1:0-10118 GCA_036418205.1 Ostertagia ostertagi
CCATTGCATTTAATTAAAACAGTTTTCAAATGGCTGTATCTCTTGAACATGCAAACATTCGCCATCAGGCACAAGAATCGTGTATGCCTCGGCAGCCTGAATTACAGTTCTCGACCGCTGTTCGCCCCGGGCACGACAGAAACGAAGGTCGCACATTTTGCAATCTGTTCTGCTTCGGGCTCTTCTGCGCCATAGCTGGCCGTGCAATTCTACTAGAGGATCTGCCCGTCGGGTGGGGGTCTGCCTTGCTTCTGGGCAGCCTGAAACAGCTTTGAAATTTTACCCAATCGCTTCACTTGTGCACAGCTTTCCAAAGACGACAGCTTTGTTTGTGCAGTATCACTGCTAGCCTCCCGTTTAGACAGCGTCGCTGTGATCCCCCACACCCACTGCTACTGTTTTGAAGGTGGACCAATCGGGCATGTGGAGTAGGATGAGAGCTCGTGAGTGTAGAGGTAAGGCGGAATAAGCGCTAACCATAAGTGCTACATCCGTGATTCGATAGCAGCACTAGGCCGGGCATGGTATCAGACGCAAACCCGTACTCCAACAAAGGGAGTGCCAGTGTACTATCTCCGACAAAACTGGCGACTGGGAGACTGTTGAGTGAGCTTGATGTCCTCAGCCTTGTTGGTTATCGTGTATTGACGAAGGCTGTGTCTGAAGGAAAGGATTGCCGGGCGGAAGGGGGTGTAAACGTCATATTAGATTGCCCCATAATTCTTGTCCCCTAGTTCACCTTCATTGCTATAAAAAGTCCTACAATGTGTTGTACTCGTATAAGCACCTACTTAAGCCCACATGCCCTTTCAGGCGCTACCATCCGTAACTATCCTAAGCCTTAAGATATTTTTTCTGAGCTTCTTCTTCGTCACTTCCAATTAGAATCTTTCAAGCGCCATACAGGCGAGGGCACGCTCTCTCTGTACGTGTTGCGCCGGTGGTTCAAAATTGTCCAAGGTTGTTTTTTTTCATTTGAAGTGATCCCTAGTCCAGCCTTCCGCTAGTACTCTACCCGATGCCACGAAAATGAATCTGGACGGACTAGCCGTTGCTCGTCAGAGCGCTTCCGATGTTGTGGCAGTAGCAAGACATCTCCATGGAGTCATAGATTGTAAACTTAGGACTTAACATATCACACGCTCTGAGCATGAATCAGCTCCAAACGCGATCTGACATCGTCATGTTCCTGTTGGTATCCTATGGTACCCTTCAATTGACAATCCAGCATATTCATCGGTGCGTTGGCCGTTTCTTCATCAATCCACAACCGCACTAGCCTAACATATGAAGTTGACGGCAAAGGTCCAACCTCCTCCAGGTTCCACCTACCTATATTAGTGGTGGTCGAATACGAGAGGGGCGTTGAGCTGGGAGCAACCTCGATAATACCAGAATCAGCGACGTCCACAGTTTGATGATGAGGAGTTCAATCTGAAACCAGATCAAGATGAAATTTTGAGGTTGTTCGCTCTCAAGTTGCAGAGACA
Source organism: Ostertagia ostertagi (assembly GCA_036418205.1). Lineage (NCBI taxonomy): Eukaryota > Metazoa > Nematoda > Chromadorea > Rhabditida > Trichostrongylidae > Ostertagia > Ostertagia ostertagi. Next base: position 1,491 of record MU887413.1, read on the forward strand.
ATCCATGAAAAACTGAGTCACAGACTTGAGAATCTTCAGCATCCGCCGCCAAGCACCAACTCGTCCCCACATCCCTCTGGCCGCCTACAACTCTTGCCTCGAAGGAAATTCAACGCTACGCGACATGTTCTGGAAGTATCGCGTTTTCTAAAATTCTCGAATCAGAAGTCCTGGAATTCTAAAGGGAGTGGTAGCGGCCAGCATCCCATGAGTAGGCTAATGTTTGGTAGATAATTGAAGTGTATTTTTGGATTATATAGAACTTCGGATAAATAACAAAAACCATAGTTGAAAAATAGCCGATGTGGTTCACTAACAAGTGGGCAAAACAGTATGAGGTTGGTGGGAAAGTTTTGACAAATTTTTTCATGTCGTTCTGTTCTATATTATTCACAGGAAGTGTGTGATCAGAAATATCCACATTGTTGTTGAGCAGTTCTTTACAGCTTTCCAGCAGTTTATTGCTGCATTATTCGGAAACGCTGGCTTGGAGTCGAGAGTATGACGCCTTGCTATTTGACTGAAGCACGATTCTCGCCGATCACGTGAGGAATTCTACTGTTTGGGAAATGCAAGTAGTTGCGCCATGCATAGGCTAGTGAAAAAAAAACGGGCAGGCGAGAAAAACAAGAAGTTAAAAAAATTTCAGCGCGTGTGCTATAATAGACAGGTAGCTTCTCTAAAAGTCTTAACTAAGGGCAATGACATGCCTTGTCACCTTGTAGTTCCGATCTATGGACGGCAAAACAAGGTCTCGGGTTTTCTTCTTCTCGCTGTCAACTTGTATATTTGAGAGACCTCGCTCACCTCGTGTGATATAATACTTCTTTAATACTTCCTTCTATCCGGTTCACAAAGATATTAATATGTTTGTGTTTTGCTTATATGTTATGCTTGAAAACTATGGCCACTCGTCCACCGCCATCCTCAGTTTACCCATCAACTAAAACTGCTCTTTGATGCTCCCAAAACTGCTGCTGAAGTTGCGTGGGGTAGTACAAATACTTCTTGAAATCAATAAGTAATTTAAATGACCTCATTACATTACATTTACGACAATATTCAGCTGCCTATAGACAGTGTCCCTTTATAGCAGCTGACTGCTGCCGTAATCGTTGAAAACGTTCTAGAAAGAACGCCAGAGAATAAAAAATTCAATTACAGAACGACGTCTGATGGGGTTTTCCCTCTCCATTCACTATTTGTACCTACGTCCATGCTTGCACAGCTGAGCTTTAGTTCAGGACTTGCCGATTGTGGAACTATTTTCTAGCCTTGAATTGCCATAAATACGACAAGAAACTATCATACAATCTTGGTGCTTTGATTCTACTAAGAATAATTTTGCTCTCTTATTTTGCTAACTTCCTTAGTCTACTGTAATTTTTTTCATAACCCCTAGATCTTGTATAATTTGCGTGAGTTTTTCATATATCTACAGAAACATCAATTACTCAAGGAGAATCGTTTCGAACTTGTTCAGTATGGCTTTTAAGTCAGCGGCATAAAGCCTTCTACGATGAATGAATTATAATGCATCGTACATGCACGGCGCATGGTATGCGCCGTGCATTCGACGTCCATTGTGGGTTAGTACAGGAATGCGCAGTTGACAAAAATCAACAAATCGAGACAGGCAACACAGAAAAGACGCACTCGTTTGCCTCCCACCCAAGTTTTTTACCAACCCCACCCCACCATTACTGCATTAAAAATTGGAGTTGGACTTGTTTCTGTTTGTTGACTACGAGTTTGGGAAGAAATGAGAAGCTGAGTTGGGATGAAATGGTGCCCCGGTAGCGTAACTGGTAGCGCACTTGCCCGGAAAGCGAGAGGTGCGGGTTCTAGTCCCGCCTGGGGCGAAAGTTTTGTTCACAACCCAGCATTCTTGTGAAAATTATGAATGGTCTGGATTGCAGAACTTGTCACCCATAACAGCAGAGTAATCAGCAGTAATCGCTCATTCCAATTTTCTATGAAATTCTGCATATTGAACAAATTACTGCTTTTTCTTTCTGGGCTCGATTAGGGTTATCATTGCAAGCCGTCAATTCGTCATTTCAGTTATAGCGCTTGTATTTTACATGTCGGTTTCATGCGTGAAAAAGAGAGGCACACCCATGTGCCTAATTTGCTGCCTAATGCCTGAAAATGAGTGCCTATTTTGTTTTATATGCCTCTCGAGGATAAGGGCGTCATGTTCTGTGTGAGCTAGTCTACTGTGCTCAATTTCGCCAGGGCAGCATCGAGAGTGCTTGTTGTTTTCACAGTAGTGCTCTTTTTGGCGCAAAACAACCGAAAAATTAACAACAAATAAATCATAAATAGAAGGAGACATCCGATCATTTTTGTCTCTCTACCTTAACTTCGTATAATGTATGCTATACGAAGTTAATTCCCGCATCTTAAGCAGGCCAGTCATGTTCTCTATTTAGCTCCCATTCGTCTCGTGTGAATAAAGAAATTTGTGCACCGCAAATTTATCAACAGTTATAAGCACATGGCCACCGATTCTATCATAACAATGTTATTTTTGTACCACCTGACAGTCGCCTTCTGTTCTAAAACATCGATCCGTCAACTTCAAAGTCACTTTCGTACTGCAGAATATCGGAACTCCTGTTCCAACCTCAGGATCGAGCGTGGACAGGGGAAGCTTTCTAGGATAATCCACTAGCACAATCGCTCCATCCTCCTTATCTCGCAACAAAGGCGGAATCGTAATTAATACAATTATTTTTTTGTTTGTCTGCGCTTCCTCATTCCTCACCCGGCTCACTGCAGTTTGAGCTGTCGTTTTTACTTCGTCACACACTCGGTGCAGTTCAGACAAGTAAATTTCCACCGCGAACACTTGGGCCTAGGTCTTACGCCCTGGGTTCGTATTTAGATCAAAGAGGCACCCATTTTGGCCCGCCCGGGAACGACTACGGTCAGTGGCGTTGCCTAGGGTGACTTTGCACCTCACTGTACTACGCACTCAAACTGTTTCGTTAAGAGACCAATGCGCTTGATGCAGTCTTCTCAACCGTTGAGGATTCACGATTGGTTGATGGTACCTTACGTTTTTGTCAATTTAACGGATGGTTTCTTGCGATTTTGTCAATCGGCATGAATTTCTGGTTTCTACATACAGGCGTGGCGGAAGTGGTGTAGTGGCAAGTGGCACGCTTACCACGCGAGCGGTCCGGGATCAAATCCTGGGTCGTGAGTCGCCCGGGCCAACCAAGCCTTCCATCCCTCCGGGGTCGGTTAATTGGTACCAGACTTGTCTGGGAGGATAAAAACACTGACTTGAACATCGGCTGGCCCCCGCAAGTCATTGTATAGGCCACATCGCATTCAAACGCCACTGCGAATGTACAAATGGAAGTAGAATGCGTGCCGCATCCCAAAAAGGGATTGATCAACGGCAAATGCTTTATCCTTTATCTTTACATATTGAAGACTTGTTGTCCTCAGCTTGATGCCGTCCACTTAGGGATGTTGCCTGCTGGCCGTTGCAGTTTTGTACTTGGTTTTCTTTCACTTACTGCGCGGTATATTGTTCTGTTTCTTCCTCCGCTTTAGGTTCGACTAAAGTTGAACATAAAGCGAAAATAAAGAGTTAGAGTTCTGGTTTTGTTTGGGCGCACCAGCAGCGAAGTTTGAACAAATAAATGAACAAATGAGTTAAGTTACCTTGAATTTTTTGAAAACTCCTTCAAACTTTCTCATTTACCCCTTTGCTCCAACGCTGACCTCTGAACAATGACCCTCCAACGAAATTGAGATAAGTCTATGCAACTTCTCGACCACCAGGTGAGCGAATTGCCAAAATCGTTGCTGTAAAAAACTAATACAAGATTGGGATTTCCGCCTACGTTAAGCAGCTATTTCTTTACCAGACGTTTCGCTGATGAAGCCAAGCCCGTGGTTTTCCTTTCATTATTATCAAGAAAACAAATTCCATTTTTGGATATCGGTGGGGAGGCGGAAACTCGACGCAATACTGAATTACGTTTATTACCCTATTCTTATTACATTGACACCATTCGCCTTTTTCTTCCGTTAGCGCTTGATTGAACTCTTAACACATTGACGACAACGCGGGGGATATATATCCCGCGCATTGCAGGCCGTGTCGGACCGTGCGGGGGATATATCCCCCGCACCCATTACACTAATTTTTTTCGCGCACGCCTGGTTCTTCTAGAAGTTTCTTGTAATTATTGAATGGAGGAGACCTTGACCTAGCTAAAAACATAGTGGTCCATAGAATGGTCACGTATGCTTCAATTTGGAGGAGGATTTCTGAACCATACGAAATCTTCAGCCTAATAAATTTTTCGTTTACTTTTTCTTCCTATGAATGTGAAGGTTTAAATAGTAGTAGAAGTAGATACGGTACCTTAGAGATGACAATATATGTGTTTTGATTAAAATAATCAACTCAAAATTGCCTTTGAAGTTTATTGCAGCTTGTTCTAAAGAATATCACTTTTTCATTGTTATTCCATGTCTTTCAATAGAAATTCCGCTACTGTACCTCCGAGTAGGTTGTGCTCATTACAATATATTGATCTGGCCTTGTATTGATCATTATTTATGTTTTTATCACTCAAAATTTGCTTGAACAACCTGAGGCGGCGGCGCTCGCAAAAACGCCGTGGTCCCACGTGGCCAAAAGTGCCAAAACTCGCGTTGTCGTCAACGTGTTAACACATGTGCTACTTTTGTTTTATTGTCACTTTGATTATGTCTCCGAGAGGTGCTGAACTCGATCAGCACCCCAGAATTTGAAAGAAGACTGAAGAGAGGGCATCTTAACATGCATTTACATTCACTGCAGTATCTAAGGTAAAGGTGGACTAAAGTGTTCTGTCCGGATTTCGTTCTCTGAACTCACCCGTCATAGACGTGAAGCTTGCGAAAACCCAGTGATTTGTCGGAAAAGAGCCGAAACGAGCCTTCTCACTCATTCTATAGATTTTATTTTGTAAATTATTCAAAAAAAGTCAAATTTTTCTTCTCATATGTATTGCACTGATCCATTACATACAGGGGTAAAAAACTCACTCTCCCCCCCCCCTTTATTTTGAATACACGTTGCTCAGTCATACCAAACGCTCCCAACTGGACGGTGAAGGATATGCTATCCTAAAAGAAACTGCAGGAGGCTGCATTGGGTCAGCGGACACGTGGGGCCGCGGGGGGGTGATGCCGTCCTCTGCTAGGCGAGCTCTATACAGTGCGAAGACCGTGCATAAGAGCGTCACCACGTGCAGGTCCGTATGGACACCGCTCGCTCGGCCTTCTGAAGTCGTGATTGTCGTACTTCACTGTTCTCTACTTAATGAACTTTCAAATCCAGACAACCTTCTTGAAAAGCTTCGCTAACTTTTCCATAGTTTGGCTATTATTTCATTCATGATGATCTTTTGTTTGCGTGTCAGCAGTTTGTGACTTTTTCTTTCGGTTTCCCAGAGAAGGCTTAGTTGAAAGAGTGAAGTATAAAGGCACGTGAAAAGCTGTAGCTCAAAAAGGTGGCGTTATAACGATTTTTTTCTTGGGTTGAAATGCGTTTAAAAAGGATCCCCAACCACTTAGCAAGTACTATAGGATGCTCCTACCCTGTATCGAAGGAAGGCACCTGCGAAAACGATTGCCCTAATAATACATTGGTGTGCAAAACTTAGGGACGAGACAGATGAAGTATCATAACCTTTTGATAGCTTTGTGGAACGTTTAATAATTCCCGTTAACTGCTTTCTATAGTGCCCTGCGACAGCTTGGAATGTGGGTTAGGTTTCACTAGTCACTCTACGCACCGAGTGACCACGTCCGTTAGCAAAGACGCACGTTCGTATCTAAGTTTGCACACCCAGTGCAGTATGAGAGCGTTGCATGGTGGAATGCTTTAGTGAAACATATTGCTGAGAAGCTTCCCATTTCGGTTGAGAGCCATCTCGCTGGCTTCAGCAATTGGTGTCTGACTTAGTAATTGCAGAGCCCGTTGATGCAAACCAAGGCAAAGGGAAAACATACGAATCAGCCCTTTTCTGGTACTTTTTTGGCGAAAATGTTGGTGTCCTAACCAGGAGTTTCCACCCGCAGCTGCATTACGTTCAGGATAGTTTCAGTAGGCCGGTAGAAGAACGCATGTACTATGCACGTGCGAAAGCTGTCCTCTTCTTGGTAATTGCAAACTCTTAATTGATAGCTTCGTTTTGAGATTTATTGAAGGTTGTGCGATGACGTTGGCATGATGTTGCTCTGGCTGAAAGACTGATTCAGACTGTTCCATTGCACGCAACGATAAAACGCTACTTCTAGAGAATAATGCAAGCTTAATCTTCCTGTGTTCCATTTATGGAGAACATTTATGGGCAACGAACAGCAATATAACATAGGAAACAGCAATTTTGGAGGAATATTCTATTCTGAACACGAGCACAATATCTTCTGAGGTGAAAACATGAATGGTGAAGATTGCCATGAAAGAGGGATGTGCATACAGCTAAAGTCCTCCAATGGTTTTCCCTATAGGTTGCTCAATGCAGCATTAACTACAGTTCAAAGCAACGGTCCAAGATAGAACTGATTGGGCAAATTAGGTTTATGAAACTGTGAATGCCGAGTTGGCTGACCCAAAACCAAAAGAAAACTTGCGCTGAAACCCTTCAGCAAGTCTCTTCTTTCTTGAAATAAGAGGAAGTGATGTGGCCGGACAAGCTGATCAAACCAGGGTGAAAATCATGTCGAGACGTGCAGATCAGTACGAACCGTCTCCCAGCCGCGAGTCCTTCCTTCATTGCACAGCAAGCGTTTGGTACATCCGTGGGTCAGATTTGCCGAAACCACCGCTCGAAACCGTCGAAATCTACACTCTCGATGAAAAGGTTCCATTCCCCTATTTCATAAGTTTTGGAGCAGTATGTGGTAGGGTTAGACAGAGCTGGATTTGCTACTACCGGGCAATATTGAAATTGATCCAAATGCTTTACACTCGAAGAGATAGGTTCTCTCAAATTTTGTCGAGGGAGCGTCGAGGATGCGGATTTTTTCAAGCGAGTTTTTGCCACTTAAAGGCGTAATATCTCTCCAATTTTGCAAGATTTCGGGAAAGCAAAGACAGTTTTGGAGAAGCGGAAGGCTTGCGCTTTCTAGCAGCGTTCTAGATTCCTTTAACGTTCTCTAGCATTTCGTAACTCCGTAACCTAAGGAACAGCTTCATTCGCCCATGGTCTTTCCAGAACTCTTGCCGGTTGCGACAGCTCCCTAACAACTGCCTCATTTTCAACGAGGTATTAAGGGCGAGAGAGCGGGCCTAGAGGAGGTGCCTCTACAGCACGTGTACACATTGCGGAGATGCACTTTCATTCCTTGTACTGCTTTCAAATACGTCCTTCTCATAAAGGTAAAGGAATGGAGCGACTGGACCTGCAAAGAATATTTTATCTCATGTTTTCTCACATATCCTTGTTTTCTGCTGCGCTACACCCTCTCTCTCTGACGTTGCTGACCCCAATGAGTACGACCCCTCCTGTTAAGGATTTCCTCGACCGATATTCATCCTGGTTCAAACTAGCTTGCTCCGCCGGCATTTATTGCTGGCTCCATGCCACTAATAAAGAGTGCGTATTTCCACATCGATAGTAATATGAGATACGTAGTAATTCACAGTACTATCAAGACAAGTTGCTGCAACGGCTAGCGAAGCGCCAACAGTTGCTTAACCCGTCCGAATTAAATCCATGGGGCAGAGCAAGGTGCAGTTTCTCGAGTTCTCGCTTTTTTTCACGGACCTATTGGCACCTCTACTGTCGCATTACAATAGACTCCGCGTATCACGATCTTTGCCTTGAAGGAACACGGTCGGAGAAACTATAAATGTATGTACAATTGAAGTAGGTATACATGCAGCTCAGATCAGGATCTCATCGGTTAAGGGGGATATTACGGAGCACAGTCTGCTCTGATTCCAGTTCGCCTCGAGGAGTACTTTAAAGGCACAAGCCCAGGCAGAAGTCGTGTGAACGATCCTTTTCGGTCTGTAGGGCAGAACCCTAGAGGACAATCACAGATGTGGCGTTCTCGTGCGCGGAGATCCCCCGACAAGAGCGCTTAGGGCCTTGCAAAGCGAGCTGCAGCAGCTGCAATTTTTTTCCTTTAACCAGGTGGGTAAGCCCTTGAGCTGTGAGCGTTTTCGTTTTATTCTTGTCATTTTTTCTTCACTGCCGGATATTTCAATACAGTCTGATCGTGGGCAAAATCACATCAATTTGATCCTGCTTTTGAAGTTGCGGACCGCTATCAGGTTTACGTTATTTCTTCAGGTTTTATATGTAATGTATGTGTTTGTGCTAGATGAGATAAACACCCATGAACACTGATATTCACCTAGTGAGCAGCGAGGCCTAGAGCTAAGAGAGGGAAAGAACATCCCTAGAGAAACCACTACAGCTCACTGATCCGTGGGGTTCCTCTCCTTCTAAGGCTTAGTCGTGAAACAATACAATAAGAGTATGATTTTTAAGGTTTTAAACGCGTTAAACGTTCTAACCCAAAATGTCCCTTACTGGAAGGCAAATAAACGACTCATTTCTTTGTTCGGGATTTCTTCTAATTTTATAGTTCCGTTTTCGC
>MU887461.1:0-11453 GCA_036418205.1 Ostertagia ostertagi
TATTTGCTAAGTTTTGTTTGGAGTTACTGCAAATTCGGGTTTTGCGTGAAGTTTACCCGGGAAAGAAACCAGGATCCAAAGCGCTTACATGGGTCGTCCTAGCAAACCTTTTTAAGCTCTGAGTTGGCTACTGGGGACTAGGGACGAGGTTTTTCTTGAAACTAAAGAGAACGAACGAAAAGCTTTCATTTGCTAGCAGCGTTAACCAGGGAAACGAGTAATATCCAGAACAGATTTCGTGTGGTGCTGTTTTCTTGAAGCTGATCGATTCTGCAAAATTCCTTTCAGAACAAGCTCTCTGAGTACTGCTTCATGACGGTGTTCCGCTTCGTTGACGTCTCGTTGCTCTTCTTCTCCGCTCAACAGCCTATGCTCTTCCAAAACATCCTTCTTCGTTTCGATCTGATCACATGCGGTCCTCTACTCACCGCTCAAGAGAAACGCCACTTGTGAGTGTTTATTTTTCTCCCTTCAAAAAGATCCACTATAATACCATCACCGTTTAGTTGTGTGCAATTTTGTGATCATCTGCGAAATGTTCGTGCTGTGCCTGCTGGCCACCGTACTGTTGGCACCTCGACGAAACGCCATGTTTGACAACTATCGCCGACTGAAGACGTCATCTGTGCACGACACGGACGAGTCTGAACTCGGCCCAGACGATGTGGGCATTGAGTTTGGCCATCGGCCTTGAATCGTCATCGATACAGAAGCAGGAGCACCGCTGATCCGCTTTTCTTCACTCAGGACCCTTTGCACGTGGTATGGCTACGTAGTGAGGAATTTCTAGGGAAACAATGGCTTTTATCAAATTATCATTGTGTCGCATAGCTTGTTTTAATTTCACTGTTTCAAAATATCTTCCAACGGGTTCCTTCTTTTAACGGCAGGTTGTCGTTATCACGTGTACACCATCAAAGGAATACGGACCATTTCGCTATTACTTCAAATAGTCATGTGTACACGTTGTTTGTGATTGTATGTACATAGGTTTGCGTGCTTTGAATAAATGAAATCTTCAACCGTTGTCGGTGAATTTGGTTGGCCCTCTGCTCATTCATCATTATTCGCAGAGAATTCCGTAAACGAATGCGATAAGGCATGGGCAAGCGTTTTCTTGTTAACATTTGTCGAGATGATGGCTACTGAACCCACGTTGGCCGAATTTTTAGTATGAAATGTAGAATTCGATTAGTCGCGCAGGGGTGGCATGGGGGGGGCCAAAAGGGGAAATTTTTCTTCCGAACGGGGGTTGCCTATCTTTCTGGGGTGCGCATATTTTTCTTTTTGAGTAGCTTTTGTGCTTGTGAGAACAGCCTGTGGATGTGAATGGAGGCGAATTTCGGTGTCTTCTCACCCGCCCGGCACGTGAGAGGGTATTGAAGTTTTGGAGTTTTCGAGAGCAGATTAGTATTGTATAACGAGGACCCGTATCCTACCTCCGGCTAGACCAATTAATAAAAATAAACTTTCTGAATTATTTCGCTAGCGAATATATTAGGATGGTAAGAAAGTCCTGAGCCGATTTTTTGAAAGCTCCAGAACTTTCGCTTATTGATCGATACCTAGAATCTGCTACGTGATAGACTATCGCTGTCGATCATACTTCTCCGCAGTAGGTATATATTGCCGGGTTGCCTTCTTTAACTTTAATAATGATGGTGATTCCACAAGAACACTTTCGAGCGATCATCTTCAATGAATGGCGCTGCGGCACAGGAGCAGTGGGAACCGTCAACATTATCAGCATCGCATTGGGAAGGGACACCACTTCCATCATCAGTGCCAAGCTCTGGTTCGCAGGCTTCGAAGGAGGAGACACGGCTTTCAAAGAAAAGACAAGGTTGGGAAGCCCACAAAAGGTAGAAGACTCCACCGTTCTCGGCGCTGTCGAAGAGGATCCGGACGTTAGCACCCGCAGCCTTGTGATAAGACTCGGGTGCACCCATCCCACAGTCCTCGGTCCCCTCCACGCCCTCGCCACAGGAAAGTGCCGACTCGATGGATTCCTCATGTCTTGACCGATAGCACGCGGTTCAGGCGGGTACCCATTTGTCAGTTTCTCCTTCTTTGCCCGCACCGAAAAGGGTTTTTGGAAGGCGTGATTACGAGAGATGAGAGTGGGGTCCTATACGATTCTAACAAGCACGGTGCCGTGTGGCTCCCTCGAAGAGAGGGCCTGCCGACACAAGCAAAATCGGACCTTCACCCCAAAAGCTGTCTCCTTTGCTACCTCTGGGATTCGTGAGGAATGCTGTACTATGATATGCTCCCGTAAAGACATACCGCTACCGGCAGCATTTACGCCAGTCAGCTCTAGAAACTAGCGGACGCTGTTCAAGAAAAACGACCGAGACGAACTTCTGTCCACCTACTCCACGATGACGCCAGGCCCCACATAGCTAAAGAGACCCGTGCAGAATTGGAAGAGCTGATCTGGGACGCGGTTCCCCATCAACCCTATTCCCCTTACATTGCCTTCTCTGATTATCACTTACTCTATCCCCTTAAGGGATCCCTAGCGAAGAAAGAATTCACCAAAGGTAAAGAAGTTGGAAGAGCGGTCAGCGATTTCTTTGACTCTCAGTCTGCTCTGTTCTGGGAGAAGGAAGTCGCTGAACTGCACATTAGGTGGGACTCTGTAGTGGGTAGCAATGGTGATTATATTGTTGGGTAGATTCCATTCTACGTGGAATAAAAAAGCAAAGAACAAAAAAGTGTCAAACGGCTCAGGACTTTTTTACCACCCTAATATTTCTTTACGTATACTACGAGCCAAGCATTTCTATTACAAAGTAGGCCTTTTGCTAGAGCAATTCCGGATTGAGAAGCAGAAAGAAAATTGCGAGCGATTTTCGACCTCTCTGCCTTAGGGAAAGGAGAGGATACGACCCTGTCAAAAGCCAACTCCTGACCACTAGTTCACCATCATCGGCCTTCGCATGCTAACAAGGGAGGGCAAGGTGCGCTTTTTGGAAACGGTTTAGTACATGTTGTAGGGACGCATGTATGGACCACAAAACCATGTTTCGTTTTCGCTGAACGGTTTTAGTAGTACCAAAAAAGTGGTGAATAATACTCTTGATGGTTCAATCCCCCGCGGCGACTAAATTTTGCAATCAAGGTTGGCGGCCACTTGTTGGCTTCAAAATGGTCCTGACGATGAATTTGACATCTGATTTTGATATTTAGCGCGATTTGGCACCAAACCGTAGGCGCCAACCCAAATCGCAACGGGGGATCGAACCCTTAACAGTACCTTATGCTTTCTTTTTTGGTACTGCTATAACCGTTCAGCGAAAATGAAACATGGTTTTGCGTTCCCTACATGCGTCCCTACAATATGCACAAAACCGTTTTGAAAAAGCGCACCTTGCCCTGAAAGACCTCCCTTGTTAGGGCGTGAGATCGCGGCGAAAAGGAGACTTTGTTATCAGGTAGCCGGGACGACTTCGGAAGGTGTGGAGGGAGTGAGAGATGCCAGCGTCGGCCAACATTTCCTTGACATGTGACTCATTCTGGTCCATAGCAGAAGCAATTCTTTCCTACAAAGGCGAGAAAACAACTCCGTAGAATCAAGCTTCCACTTCGACGGATGCTCGGTCAGTTTGCCATCAGCCATCAATTTGAAATTTGAATTGGAGCCGCCTGATTCATGTAGCGGCATAACACTCAGTTAACAGCAGTCGTGATGCCGTACACGCCTCGAAGAAGCGACCTTGCTGATCAACGGCAAGAACTGGCTACAGATAAGGTGATCACGATCTTTACTTCGTCGCAGAAATCTCGTATTCTTATTTTTTGATTTGCAACACGCATAGAACCATTTACGAAGAGCTTATCTACTAGCTAACCGAAACTCCGGAAAAGCCGGAACAGCGAAAGTAAGCCAGTTTATCGCGCTACGCTGCGGTTATTAACAATGAACATCTTGCAGGAGCTAAACCATAACGCAGTATAAGAAGCGAGAAATGTTGGCCAGAAATGAAGGATAACCTTCACGCAATCTCCTTTGTGGGTTTTGGACATTATTGCCCCCTCCATGCCATTTAGGGCAACCAGATCAGCGTAGATCCAAATACGAAGCAATGCGTTCACAGAAGTTAAGTTTTACCATTTTCAAGTTTTTCAACCGTCAAATGCTCTTCTTGTGGACCTATTCTCTATCTCGAAGAAACTATGTAGAATGGGAGTGTAGCAGAGACAAAAAGTCAAAGAGTTGGTGACGAGGGCCGAAAATGGCGATTACGCCGATTGGGCACTATCTTCATCAACGACAAAATTCCTTACATGAGGTTTTGAGGAAGTCAGTGAAAGTGAAAGGAATGCTCGCTAAGCAGCAGCTGAACTTTCCCAAACACACAAGGGTTGCACTTCGCCGCACGAATTTTCTAGCCACAGCAATGCGACCCAAACAGGATGCACTGCGCAGAAATCAACTGAGGCTCGCTCATGAACGATCTTTTCTCCCGTCTCAACGCGCAGTATGTCTTCGCTGTCTGCTCTTTAGAATCCCACATAGCCTAGAGAAAAGGACTTCTCACTTTTAGTGTTTTTTATTGTCTTTCGCGTTGTTCCATTTTTTCACCATCTTGCAGCGGCAGCTCTATCATTTTTGGGTGGTGAAATATGTAATATACATTTGATCTCGTTATGTTCCCTCTCCGAATCTGTTCAAAGTTGCTTTGGATCACCCCCTTACGATTGGTTGAGTAGAACCCAAAGCTGTAGGGGCCATCATAATTCCGAATTGCTCAATTTTAAAGAAGGTATTTGAAAGGGAAAAGGGATGGTCTTGCCGCAAATGCTTGCTTCTCAGTCGAGATTGTGCTCCAAGGAAGAATATGCAGCATTAAAGGAATGCCCACCTTCTTCATGCCCCTCAATATATGCCGACTTCACGATTCAGCAGAAAACACTCGAAGATGGGCAGTGCTTAGAGGAGCTTTCGCTATGACTCATGCTGAAATTAAAGGAACGTTACAAACAATGCTGCATTCTGAACACTCAAACGATTAACTTATTTTGGAAGCGATTGTAGTTTTGAAAAAAGTGATTCGTTCTGGTTTTGCAAGTGTAATTAAGTGACGCAAGACTCCTAGACTGTGGCTCTGACTCTTAGACTGTCCCATTCTTGAATTTCGGAAGGTTTCTGTTGTCGCAAGTGGTTTCAATCAAGATATTGTTTTATAAATCAGACGGGACAGAAAAACTTGCAAAAATGGATCTCATTGCTTTGAACACAATTCTGCAGTGCATTCCGCAATTTCATAACAACAAGGAGATCACGTTTTTATTTATTGTCTGAGCCTTGGGCGAAATTGTGCGAGGCGAGGGTGGAGGGTGTTCCAGAAGGTTAAAGGGCAGTGGAATAAGTAAGTAGGGATCGAAATGGATCAACGACCAAAGCAGGCGATTGTGCAGTTTGTGATTCCATGCACGTATCCCTATGTCATGCAGAAAAACTGTTTAGAGAAAGCTGGGCATTTTCTGAAAGACCTACCTTTTAAGGTAGAGCGAGGTGCTATGGGAGAGTAATGCTTTTGCTTGCAGTTTGTTCGGACAACTAGATTTGAAAGCTTTCATGCCGACTTACTTCAGTCAGATAGAACAATGGCTACTTGTTGGAGAGAACCAAGCTGCCTTCCTAAAACCCCCTAGTTGCCGAATGCACTCTTGTTATGCAAAAGTTCAAGCGATGGACGACAGAACTTCTGGAATCTGCCAGTAAGAGGCGAAAAGAACAACGTGATACCCTTCTGTTGCAGAAACCTGATTTTACTGATAGTGACCGTGAACTGAACAATGATCAGGCTTCGCTGATTTATCACCCAGCCTGTAAATCAGCAGTGATGTAATCGACAAGCGGTTTTCTCATCAGAATTATTACATTGAAGGTGACATGGCGAGACCTAGTGAAACAAGTCTCATCAATCAGTTGAAAATAAAGAAAGGCCAGCGAGAGAAAGAAAGTGTTGTGGTGAACTGCGCTGTGCCGCTGTTGTAATCCGCCAAACCGCGACCGCTTCCCCCCTATAATGGAAACATTCCCGAATTGAGACGCACTTCTAACCGACGTCGTCATGACCTCCTTAGTGGTCTTTTTGCTTATTTTTCAACTCGGAATTGTTGTCGCACGTGAGTTTGCTACTGATTATTTTTCCGTGCTTTTGAATTATTTTCACATAACGTTTTGATCTGAAGTCGTGCGTCGAAGAACCTTCAAACTTCATTGGCTTGCTAGAATCTCAAAAAAAACTACATGCGAAGCCCTTTGTATATTTCTGGAGCACTCATCCTGCAAGGACCATCGGTATTACAAAATGTAGTAAATAGTTCCAACAATTTTAATGACAGGCTTTAACTCCTCTTTTCTTGGAAATACTTATTTGCTGCTGTGTTTTCATAGGTGATTTGATTTATTCTCGCCAATATTTCATTCCGTTTTCTAAGGCCTGAACTAGAAAGCGGCACTAAGAACACCTAAATCTTCAAAGTGCTCTCTATCGCAAGAAATGAGGGTCCAAGACCAAGCTTTTCTTTGATTGTGTGAAGGGTTACCTGAAATACTCATTGAGCCCTTCATACAGCTTTGGAAAATTGACACTCGCCTTTTTAGAGCTGAACATAATGTACTTTTTTCAGAAGCCCATCTGCTTTTCCCCATTGAAGTTTCCTAGAAAGGAAAAGAGTAAATTAGTTCCCTGTTAAAATGTATTTCCTGACTGACTTTCATGGGGACAGGATTGTGTTCTCCTTCTTTTCACCTGCCCTTAGCGCTTGCCTTTACAGTTGGGGCTGGGGAAGGAGGATGGGGCAGAAATCGTATAACTTCGTATAATGTATGCTATACGAAGTTATTCGTAAGCAAAGTTTGCCGCCCGTTGAAGGATATTGCCTCGAATAGCCCCTGTATGAGCTCGCTAACAGCCTCCTCTTGCCATCACCGTCTCCCGAATATGATATCATCTCCACGTGTCAACGCCCAAGAATGGAAGTATCGCGACTTCGCTCTGTTCTTTTCATGTTTGGTAGTGAAACATGATCTCATTATTGAAGTGGAGTATGTAAGTTATTGTAAATTCGACCATCGACCCCACATCGAGCCCCGCTCCGCCAGAGCATCGTTCTTGATGGCGCATTGGATTTTTCGAAAAAAGGACGCTACACATTTTAACAGAATTGTTTTGTCGTTCCACAAATCTCTTTTCACGTCGCGACAATCTTGTGGAACAGTGAAGCTCTGGTGTGAAATTGCTACATATTTCGGAAGCCTTGTAGGAAGAGCTGTCTTTCATGCATCGGTGAACCCTGCTTCTATATCGACATGTCCGAGGTAGTTCTTAGTTCGAGGAATCCGTCGCGGCAGAATTTGCTCTAATGACCTTCTGCGTCTTTTAAAATGTTGACGAGATGCTCGAGTGATCGGCTTGCCAAGCCAGGCTCAAACGCACCTTGGGCGAACCACGTACTAGAGGGCAAGGCACCGCTGTTTTTCCGCGGTATGGGTGTCAAGCACTGCAACTTTGAGATCTTCCTTTATCGCCTCTTGGCATGGCTATATGTATACAACAAGCGCGGGCGAGTTTGGAATTGCCTGTGCTCGTCACGGCTCCCATCAGCCGTTTCAAAGTTCAGTGTCCCGACGGTTTTCGAAGCAAAAGCTGCCTCAGTGACTTCCGAAATTCTTCTGTGCTTCGAGCGCCATCAATAAGAGATGTTCAGCGAATCAACGGTAATCTCGTGACGGTTTCCGTAAGCAAATCCTTCCACCGCTAGAGGCAAGGTGGGAAGTGGTCGAAGGTGCAACGTTTCTCAAAGTCAGATGTGGACAACATGCGCTTTCAAATAGATATGTAAGATAATGGAACAAAGAAGGTCAAATGACGTACTATATGAGTATTGATCACGTCTGTTTACCTTTTACATTTTTGATTCGAAATGAAATTTAAGTTCTCCATGATGCTACGCCTGTGGACAACCTGCGCTGTATAACCAGTGCCAGTGCCCGACGTTCTGCAGGTGCGTTTCAAATAGTTTTGAGACCCCTAAATGGCTGCGATCAAACTTGCGACTCCAGAGCAGGGTCAACCCTATCGTTGCTACTTTTTGGAATTTTTTACGACCCCTCCCCCCACCCCTTCATGGACACTTTGATACCACCACTCCCTCTGATCCAGAAAAATCTTACGAAAACGCAACGTGCTGGCTATTATCGCGAATATTACGGATATTACCAAGACTCCCACTGCCGGCCACCGAAACAGTACGACCCCCTAAAACCTAAACCAAGTATGACCCCCCGTTGGTACTTGTGCCAGCATAGGGTTGACCCTGTTTCAGAGCCGTCTTATCTCCCTTCTCATTCGCATGATATAACACAGGACCAAAAGCTTTTTGAGCTTCATACAGACAGTGTAAGAGATATCCCCCCGGCGTATAATGCTAACCTCAGCACCAAAGTGGCCCTAGTGCAAATATCTCAGCAGTGTATTTGTTCTTTGATGGACAGAAGTGGTAGAGTAGCAAGTGAGTGCACTACTTTAGCAAGCGTACGATCCGAAAGCATATTCTAGGTGGAACCAAGTGTCTAAGCACTGTAGTCGATACCCGGGAGATGAAAGGCTCGGTTCTCCTGTACGGCGTTCGATCTAGAACATGATCCCGGATCGACAGCATACAGGACAACCAAGCCTTTCACCACCCCCCCCCCCTCCCTTGAGTAGGTTATTTGTTGTCAGACTCATTGAGAGGTTGAAGAGATTGACCCGCTTATTGGATAGCCCACTCAAGTTTTGCATAACCCAAATAGCATTCAAATGCCACTCACGATTCTCAGGGAAATGGAGTGCGTGGCGCACCCCGAAGGGGAAAATGTCAGCATCGAGTGGTACTGCCCTCTATAATGGATCGGTGTGCGCACAATCGATACCCAATATTTGTCACTTAGTGGTGCCATAGAGGAGTTCCTTATAAATAGGTAAAATGTACTCTTGGCAATAATTCCACCAAAGAGCAAAATACTGAATAGCAATATGAAGACAACATCGGCTATTGTTTGAACATTACACTGGCATTTGTTTTCCATTAATTTCAATGCGATGTGCGGTAAATCTTAGATCTCCACAGGCACTCTACGGTATTTTCGTTATAGGGAGCAGTTTCCCTACTGTCCTCAAAAATTCAGCAGAAATACTTCAAAATAGATATAGCAGATAGAAATTATAGTGCGTACACCGGAACGAACGGTGGGTATGGAGGTTACGGAGGCTACAACGGCTACAACGGCGGCAGAAGTTTCTTCCGCACTCGCTACAGACCTCATCGACGAAAGGAACATAGAAAAAGAAGTTTCGTTTTGAAACCCTGGAAACGCTGGAAGAATCCGGTACAAATTGCATATAAGTCTATGTAAAATCTAACAAAAATCTTGGTCATAAGTGAGTTTTTTGCAGAGGAATTCCCGGAGCCGCCGTCGACGACTCCAAAATCAGAGAATCATGCCCATACATGGGAAGACGAGGTTAGTCGCAGAGTTCACTGGCCTGGGTCAAATTGCCTTCTTCATGCTTTGTTATGACGAAGGAAGAGCGAGTCTAGAGTATTAATTTAAGCTGATTTCAGGACCTGTGGGAGAAGAAGTTTGTGAGTCCAAAATCGGAGGAGAACGGAGGAACTTCTGAAGAGTTTCCAGAAATAAGCAGTGCAGAAGTGAGCTCAAAGACGCCCATTCAAAAAAATTATTGATTCCTCAATAAGCTTTTAATCATTATATGGCTATAGAAATGGTATGTTATTAAGAAAAACGGAAGTGGTATAGTGTAGTGGCATGCTACCATCGATTCGAGCGTCCGGGATCAAATCCTGGATCGTGAGTCGCTCGGGTCAACCAAGCCTTCCATCCCTCCGGGGTCGGTTAATTGGTACCAGAACCTTGTCTGGGAGGATAAAAAACACTGACTTGTACATCGGCTGGCCCCCCGCAAGTCATTGTATGCCACAGACACACGCACGGCAATGTAACGACGATATACACTGCGTCCCATAATTATAACTCCACCCAAGAATTTCCCAAAATCTCACAAATTTAGATGTTTTAGAAAAAGTCTCTAATGTGGCAGTGTGTCAAATACAAATACGAAATTCCTTATAAGCATCATCTTCCAACTTGAGATCCCAGGAATTTTTTCTAATAATTTTTGTTCAAAAGGCCACTTGGCCAGGTCATCGCAAAAACTACCAATTAGGCAATCGCACAAGATTTTGACCAAATTCACGAGGAGCTCGAGAATTTTTTCAGGGATTTTACATGATATGGAGTTGAGAAGAGCTCCAAAGGATCTCCCCTTGCTTTTCGGTAGAAACAAAGGCCGTGTCACAGAAGAAACATCCTTTTTTATGAAGCCGTGCTCTGCCATCAAATCTTCTTCGGAACTTAATGGCTCAACGGAACAATGTTTTTGCTTGCGAATAAGTCCCAAGTTGATTCTCGAGTGGAAAACGTGGAAGGCATCATCTGTGGCAGGAAACCATGGCGAAAATTGAGCCCATTTTCACAGAAAGATGCAACGGAGCCGACTGGAGTAAGGTTCGCTTTTGCTCGATATGTTTTAGCATTTGTTTGTTTTTCTTTTCGTGCTTTTCTCATCCTTAGTAGCTTTTCTCTTCGCGAAGCACTACCAGGAGAAAGAAAATGCCGAAGAGAAAGACAGACAATCAGTAATGAATCGCAAGTAAGAGCGAACCTTACTACAGTCGGCTCGGATGCACCTTTCCGGAAAACTCAGCAAGAATTCCGCCATGGTTTCTTACCACAGATGATGCCTTCCACGTTTTCCACTCGAGAATCAACTTGGGACTTATTCGCAAGCAAAAAACATTGTTCCGTTGAGCCATTCCGAAGAAGATTTGATGGCAGAGCACGGCTTCATAAAAAAGGATGTTTCTTCTGTGACACGGCCTTTGTTTCTACCGAAAAGCAAGGGGAGATCCTTTGGAGCTCTTCTCAACTCCATATCATGTAAAATCCCTGAAAAAATTCTCGAGCTCCTCGTAAATTTGGTCAAAATCTTGTGCGATTGCCTAATTAGTAGTTTTTGCGACGACCTGACCTTTTAAAAAGTCAGACAGCATTTTCTATCATACTGTCCCCTTGAGAAGTAGGATGTTAGCACATTAAAAAAGTTTGGCGAAACGGAAGTGAAAAATAATAGAAAAACATGAGGTGGAGTTATAATTTTGGGACGTTGGCCAAGTGGCCTTTGAACAAAAATTATTAGAAAAAATTCCTGGGATCTCAAGTTGGAAGATGATGCTTATAAGGATTTCGTATTTGTATTTGACACACTGCCACATTAGAGACTTTTTCTAAAACATCTAAATTTGTGAGATTTTGGGAAATTCTTGGGTGGAGTTATAATTATGGGACGCAGTGTAGACTTCGTACCTAACTT
>MU887477.1:0-14498 GCA_036418205.1 Ostertagia ostertagi
ACGAGCGAGAAACGCAGAGAAGTTCGTCTTCAGGCTGGCTAAGGCCCGGCATCGTGCTACCAAGACATCAGGGTGGTGAAAAGTGTAAAAGGCAGCGATGGTGTCATCCTAAGGAAGCCAGCCGAAGTCAAGAGGAGGTGGGAAGAGTACTACAGTGCACTTCTGAACGAGGAGTTCCCCCACGAGAACAACTCACGGGCAGAGGCCACAGCTGGTCCCATCGCACTCTGGACTGAGGATGAGGTTAGGTGTGCACTTGGGAGGATGAAGATTGGGAAGGCGGTTGGCCCAGATGGGGTGCCAATCGAGGCTTGGAAGGCGCTCGGTGAGTACGGGATAAGATGGCTCACACGATTCCTCAACAACATAACTGCGGAAGGAAGGATGCCAGATGCCTGGAGAACAAGTACTATCGTCCCCATCTTCAAGCAGAAGGGTGACGCGATGGACTGCTCCAACTACCGCGGGATCAAGTTGACTGCTCATACAATGAAGCTGTACGAGCGACTGGTCGACTCGAAACTGCGGGAGCTGGTCCCCATCTCCCAGGAACAGTTCGGGTTCATGCCCGAAAGGTCTACGACGGATGCCATCTTCATCGCAAGACAAGTGATGGAGAAGTATCGAGAAAAGCGCCGACCCTGTTACCTAGCCTTCCTCCTCGCTGGGAGAGCCGTTGCGACCCGGCCTCCATTCGAGCGGTACTGTGGAGAGCGCGCTTAGAGAACGGAACGTGCCAGAACACTGGTCTCGCTGGTGAAGGACATGTACGACGGGGCTAAGGCAGCCATACGCACCCCACATGGCCTAACAAAAGAGGTAAACATCACGGTTGGGGTGCATCAAGGGTCAGCTCTGAGTCCGTTCCTCTTCCTCCTAACACTAGATGTCATGGTGAAGGGGCTCATAGAAGGGCCACTAAAGACCATCCTCTACGCTGACGACATCGCCCTGATAGCTGATAGCAGAGAAGAACTACAGGCCAAGGTGCAGAAGTGGCAGAAGGCCCTGGCAGAAGGGGGCTCCGGCTAAATGTCAAGAAGACCAAGTTCCTGAGCTCCGAAGAGAGTGCAGAGCCGATCGTGGACGGCATGGTGAAAGCATCGAAAGAGTGGAGGACTTCCGATACCTTGGGAGTGATCTGGCAGCCGACGGCAGTGTGGACCAGGCAGTAAAGGGGAGGATCAACGCGGCATGGATGAAATGGAGGGAATCCACTGGAATCCTCTGCGACCGAAGGTGCTCTAGAACGCTCAAAGGGAAGGTGTACCGAACAGTGGTAAGGCCTGCGATGCTCTACGGCAGCGAGTGCTGGCCCCTGAACAAGAACCACGAAAGGCAGCTTCACTCGGCCGAAATGAGGATGCTGAGATGGGCCTGCGGCTGGACGCGACTGGACAGGGTCAGGAACGAGGATGTCAGAGCGGTCATGCAGACTGCCCCTGTCCAGCTGAAGGTGAGGGAGCAGCGACTGCGGTGGTATGGGCATGTGCTAAGAAGACCACAAGGCCACCCAATAAGGAATGCAATGGACTTCGAAGCGCAAGGCAAGCGACCGCGAGGAGCCCCAAAGAAGAGGTGGAAGGACGTAGTCAAGAAGGACCTAAGCGAAATCATGGCCACTGCAGGGGATGCCCTGGACAGAGCGAAGTGGCGACGACTGATAAGAACAGCGGACCCTGCGACGGCGCGGGACTAACGCTAGGGAGAAGAAGAAGAAGAAGAAGATATGCTGACTCACCATGGCGAGGAGGGGAAACGGAGCGAGGGGGGGGGGACGTTCATGACGGAGGAGCTGGAAAGACTTGGGATCACCTGGCTACCCCACCCTCCATATTCACCTGATCTTAGTCCTTGTGATTACCATGCTTTCAGAAGCCTGGAGGCCTACACGAAAGGGAAAAAATTCAACAACCGTCAGGAGGTCAAGCATGCAGTGGATGAATGGATCGCTTCACGCCCTTCTTCTTTCTGGATGAATGGCATCAGTGCTCTGCCCAATCGATGGAGGGACGTCGTGGCTAAAGAGGGCCACTATCTCGATTACTGATCTCACCTTTTTGTTGTAGTATTTTTGTGTTGAATAATACGCAAATAAAATTTTCGTCGAAAAAACGTTTCGGGCCCACACGCCTATATAGACATGCGCATGCCAACGAATGAAGACTGACACACCAGGCGCGGTCCGGACGAATGAAACTATTTATCGCGCGAACAGAAGCAGACTTCCAAAGGTAGATTCAGTCCAGTATCTAATAGCCGCACAACTCCATATCTTGGTACGAAAGCAGCTCATTTTAATAAGGCCCCAGAGGCTATGTAAATGGAGGGCTTATTGTACGCAAGCCCTAGAGGTACGGTAAATCGCAATTTGAACGCAGAGCTTTTCAGGATTTGATGGATGACAAGAACAGATGTCTGCCAGTGGGGAAAAACTAATGTATATTTAGAAACAGCACAAATCAGGCCACTCACACAGACACTCACAGGTAGCGCAGCACCTCGAGAAATGTCCGTCAAATTTGATGCCCCGTAAACTTACCAGGTCTCAGAAACTTTGCCTGTTACACAGAACGGCATGCTTTCGCGGCTTTCTGTCACATGTCTGCGTGCTTACCGTCGCGAACAATGGCACGACGCGCAGTACACGGCAAATTAGCGCCGGGGGCAGGGTCAGTCCTATCGTTGTTACTTTTCAAGAAAATTTTTTACGACCCCCCCCCCCCAACGTGGATTTGATACGACCCCCTTTTCCCTACCTCCACCATCTCCATCTCTTCATCAAATAAAACCCCGCCCACTTTTTCCTCCAAAAATGCCATCGAGCGGGGGTATATAGTCACTATAGTCACTTCGAAACGTCAAATATCTCCGAAAATTCCCTTCTCTTCCCACCACTTGAACCCATTTCTTACCAGTACTCCCATCACTTCCTTTACTAGTAGGGGTATATACGCGCGCTGAAAACGGCAAATTTTTTATCCTGCGCGCCCTCCACTCGCCCAGCCTACTACCCACGAAATCTTAGTTTCTCACCTCAATCCCACACGTGATTTCGAGCGACTAAAGTGGGTACGACCCCCCCTCCTACAAACTCAACCAGGTACGACCCCCCCCGTTGTTACTCGTAACAACGTAGGGTTGACCCTGGTTGGGGTTCTAATTCACCTACCGTTTCGAAGCAGACCAAGTCTGCTTTTTCCGAACGTATTTTCAAAGGATCCGCTTTGATGGTGTTTTTATGATCTGGACTAGTTACCTCAGCGTCACTCAAGATATTTTTCATGGACGAGACCTCATTTGAGACTTTTAATAGCAAATATGGCAAAAAAAGGAAACACACAAAAAATAGATGCTGAAAGGCGTCGTTGTGATTCGACTGAAGGAAGACAGTGTTTGTACCCTCCCAGATTGCTAAAGCACTGCATAGTTGTCACAATTAAGACTCCATCTCTAAGATAATCGCCTTAATTTCTGAGAGGCGTTTATTAAGATAAGACGTTACAGTGTAAGACGCAGATATAGTTATTGATGGTGCCTCAAACTGTGAGCCATGGTTTTCCTCGAAACCCTAAATCAGTCACCCTCATAACAACGATTTGTTCATAATCCTTATTCAAAATAGACCGAGAATTTCCGCCAAGAAACTCATTTTTAAGCTCCAGCTGAAAGTAGGCTCTATCACTTGTAACGGTAACGGTTATTATTGCGGAGAACATGAGTTAGAAAGTAGTGCTAGCATTCCGTATGCGTGACTGTTTTGACCTTAAGAGCACTTTTTGAGTGAAATGTAAAGTTAAGGTTATCATATGGAGTGACTGAGGTCCCTACACATAGCGTGCGATACCGACCTATTCCCAAACGCTTACCGGTACTCCGTCTCTGAAACTTTCCATATTCGAACAAACCCTCCTCAAGATCGGTGTATTATTATGCGATCGGTCAGTAGCCTTCGACGTAACCAAATGTTCCTCCTGTGTCGACTATCTTGGTTCAAGGGGTACCGCGAAAGAGGCGCTCGCGCGGGTAGCAAGGCAGAACCGGCGGACGAGTCCCACTGTCACGTGACACTGTTTGAAAGTGGCGGGCTTCCTTTAAACGTTGGGTCCCGCCACTATTGAGTCGCTGGTACCTAGTTCGACTCGCTGGTACATCGTTCGACTCGCTGGCGCAAAGTTCGATTCGCTGGTGCAACGTTCGATTCGCTGGCGCAACGCTCGGATCGAGCGATTCGCTAGCTCGTCGCCAACTTCGTATAATGTATTAAAGGCCGATTGTCATAGTTTGCGAATCGCTCGATTCGCAAACTATGACATCGGCCTTAATACAATACAGGGGTGGCCAAAAAAAAGACACCTCACTCCACATTTTCGACAGCATTAATCGCATTTTGCCAATAAACAAAAGCAAACAAATCGACTGACGCGCTAACTAAAATTATTAAAGTGCAACATCTCTTACGGTAGTCTATCTAAAGGTTACATGACAGCCTTCTACACCGACGACATCAGAAGATTTTCCCACGGAAACGTGGTTCGCGATACGAGCTCAACGAGGTCGTCGAGGTACCATAGACCATTACGACGTCCCTGAAACGCTGGTCAAAAGCGGTTTTGCACAGTCACAGCTAATGTCTCTGGAAGCTTCAGCTGGAGCGATTACCATAAGACTCGTTGAGCTCGACGGTGGCAGCAGATGACGTTTTATTCTAATGACAGCGGCGGCACCGAAGGAGGACCTGCTTCTGCTCACGGGGGAACACGTAATCGTAAGGAATATCAAGGATCTAAGAAACTTACACTAGGCATCGCTACCCCTGTGCGAACAACACAAGTTCGAGTGATATGCGCCCATGGCAAAAGAGTGTCTCTTTTTTTGGCCACCCCTGTATGTGTCAAGTGTTTTAAAACTTATGGACCGAATTGATGCATACTTCTGCGCTCCGGACACCTTCTCATCTGTGGTAACATAGTGTGCTCTAGAAAAATACAATGAGAAGATTTTCTTCGAGAAAGCTTTGGGATGACAGCGCACAAAAGTACTCCGAGGATGAATTCGTCGTTAATTAAAAGCTTTGGCACACTTTCAAGGTCCACAGATGAGGAATTTATTCCAGGAAGGAAGAAATTATGAGAATAAAGCTGAATCACCTTATGGTGAGAAGGCAAAGTCGTCTGAAAAATTGCTACAAGCAAAGAATGCCGGCTTCTACGTCACTGAAAAGACCGAACGCATAGGGCAAAGGTGTAAGGTTAAGGCCGATGTCAGACTTTGCGAATCGCGCGATTCGCTAGCGTCTGCGGTCGCGTCGCGGCCAGTGAATCACTCAATTGGCTGGTACCGCAACGCGACCGCGGACGCTAGCGAATCGCGCGAATCGCTAGTAGCGAATCGCGCGATTCGCAAAGTCTGATATCGGCCTAAAGGAAGCATCGGCTTGAACCACAATAAGAAAGGGCTTGAATATTACAGTAATCAAACGAAGTGCTTAAGTACTTTGACAAAGGTTTTATGTGTCATATCGTTGCGACACACCTTAGTGGGCAAGAATTCTAATCCCCATGGAATTAGGACACTTATCACTGTTTTCCACCTAATACATGAAAGGGCACTGCTGCCCAAGCCAATTTCCACTACACTTAACACTGCTATGGGATCCGTAGACAAGAATTAAAACAGTATGATAGGTTGCTGGCAATGTATTTTTCAATATTTGTTATGTGCCGAATTATCCATTTTCAAGTAATAGTTTTTTATAGCATATTTACTAGTCGTAGCAACTTGTCTAGCGTATTGACTGTAAAGGTTCCTCGTCTTGTGTTCAAAAAATGTCTTTTCGTGACGGCTCAGGTCGAATGCATGGCGCGTCACAAATGTTTGATCTTAGCTCTGCACATTGTCACCGTTAGCCACCTTCGCACTCCAATCTGCACCCAGATCTGGTGGTCTTCGCATGCATCATGCATGCCCTGGTCTGGTCGTCTTCCAGTCGCTTCAGGAAGTCGTTTCTTTTTAATGCTGTCCTTCTATTTGACAATTAAGATTTGCTTATATTATATACATTAATTTCTTCTCAGTATAACAGTCGCCTCGGGATCCTAGCCTTAGGTCTTACTACTTTTCTAATAGTCTTAATAGTAGCTCATTCCTGGGAGTTACCACGTCTTCTGGTTTGGTGTAGTAGAGTAGACATACAGTAGCGCTCAAAAGTCTTCGGTGGAATACTTTTTCGACTGTAACTTTTTTCCACTGAATCAAATCGGTTCAAATTTTAATATGTTTTGGAGACAGTCCTCCCCACTTAACTGGCACATTTGTTTGGGTGGGAGAAAGAATTAAGAATGGAAAAAATCATTTCACTAGAAATTCTCGCGTATGAGCAAATTCCAAGTAAGTTTCAAATTACTCTAGCAAGCTTACAATTCAACAAAACAATCTTACGCATGATGAATAACACTGGGCAGGTCCAATACTTTGTTAATGATCTTCTGGGTTCGCTGAAATACTAACAAGGCCTAAGTAAGGAATCAGTCATTGAATGCACTGTCTACTAGGGCAGCTTCCTCCACTTCTCTTGAAATTTGACGAGTTTCTCGCCCATATTCCCGGCTCTTATTTCCACCAAAGGTATCCCTACCCTTTCCCATAATGTTTCGATGGCGCTCAGGGACATTGGTGTGAATTGTTCCCTTCGTTGAAAGCGCGCCATGCTGTCGAAACCAATCCTTCACAAAGGTGCAATGATTTTGGTCGCTCTATTGCGAGCAATCTTGCGATTCACGCAAGTTCAAGGAATAAATGAAATAAAACATGAACATAACATTTCATTATACAACTATTGAAAAAGTACGGCTCTAACGACATTCTGAACGTCTTCTGATGTAAATGCAAAAGGAACTTTGACTGCTCTTCCTTTTTGATCAACAATCTTTTCCAAGTTGGTCGCTGAAATAAATAGGATAAAACTGAACAATTTCGATCTGCAAAGGTTGTCATTCACTCACAGTTGAAGCCAACAGCTACAATTGTAGCATCACTATCCATTTTCCGTGGTTTCAGCACAGGTAAGTCAGAAGTGTCATGCCTGGAAGATCCCTTTAGCTATTTCTGCCTCCGCCAGCTAAATTCGGCATTTTGAAGAACGCCGGAAAACCTACTGTGCAGAAAGAAAGACCACGCAGTTGACATTCCTTTTCGTCGTCTTGTATTTTCCGTAGTTGTTGATTGAAGTTATTGCCCTGAAAAGTGTGCAGGACTACGGTAATATAGAGCGTACATCCTTTCATTTGCTAGAGCGCCACATGCCTTTCATTGCCATCTTCGGCGTATCGACCGCCTAGAGGTGAGGCCGCTTAACGTAATACACATGGGATACTAGTTCTCAATCTATCATGATAATGCTGTCACATTATGGCTTCATTTTCAACGAGGCATTTTTTCAGTAGCCGAAGGGATTTCTGGCATCGCCAATTTGTTAACGCTTGCCTGAGATTGACTGTACATATAAAGGGTTGCGTAGAGCTTCACGCAAATACTTCATTAGAAACGCAAAGTGCTATATTCAACCTCCTGTGTTATTTACTTGCATCGACTTGAAGCTAACGTTTGCACGACAAACAAGTGTGCCAGTTTCATTAATTGAAGAAAAAATGGTGCTATCGCAATATAAGTGGCACTGGAGTGTAGATGCATTTAAGTCGCGTTAAGACATTCTTTTTCATTGAGAACGGCACTAAGCGGGATGGAGGAGAGACTCCAAAGTGTGTGAGCCATTTTCGTTTTTCCGGAGCTCCTGCCCCCTACTAGGCTTAGTCTACGGGATGCCCCCATATATTGCGATAGCGCCAAAAAAAGCTTCTGCTTGGTAGTAGAACGACTTCTCGGTTACTCTTATCGCGGATGTCACTTTTTAGTCCATTGAATCATTTCTGAACGCAGGACAGCAACGAGCATTGCTGGCATCGCGGGGACCAATTGCTAGTACACTGGTGTGCAAAACTTAAGGATGAGACAGATGAAGTCATAGCCTTTTGATAGCTTTGTAGACCGTTTCATGGTTCCTGTTAACTGCTTTCGTTTAGTAGTGCTCGTGCAGCCATTGTATCGTTGGCTTACGCGGTCCCAGAGTCATGTTACGTAGCCAGTAAACGTCGTTGTAAAGCTATGTTTGTCCCTAAGTTTTGCACACCAGTGTACTTACACAAAACCATCACTTCAGTGCAGCAGCACCTATGCACTCTTCAATGTCTAAACGTAGGTATGTCAAGGCATGAAGCACTTGTGGCCTCTGCGCATTGATACAATGACCATTCTTTCATTGAAACCCTATTGCCACAAAGAGAGCGAGTGATCGAGTTTTCGACAGCATGACCAAGGAAAAGCAGATTTGCCTAATGGCCACACAAATTCACTAGCATTATTAGAGTAGTGGAAACCCGGTGGGACAGAACAATGCTTGTTAGTAATCGGCGCCATGGATTGAATGAAACTCACTTTTTCGTGTTCATTCCATTTCCTTTTGTAGTGACTTTCATTCTCCGTAAAGCACCGCTAAATCCCTTAAATGAGTCTCTGCAGTCCATTCCAGGGCCAGGAAAGTCTTTCTCAGCGTATCCATACAGTGCTAACCCTGCTTTGAACATTCCTTTTGCAGACCATTCGAAAATAATTTTGGTGGTGTTACCGATGAAGTATTTCTCCTAAAAACGTACATTCAATATCTACATACTTTGCAATTACAGCTCTTGAGCAATTAACGATTGATTAGCCAATATGACTAATACATTGAGAAAGAGCACAACAACGGCTAGAGAAAAGTCACGCTGGAGCCAGCTTTCAATTGGGACTTATTTTCCCCACTTTGACTGATCTTTATCATTAGTTACCCACGCCTTAATGTGGTAGTGTGACATACTGTAACTCGGATTGACGGAAATAGTTTTTGGGATGTCGAGCAGGTCTCCACTTCTACGCTTTGTCTACACATTGTGACTTCTGCACATATTGGGTTGAAACACGATATTGTAGTGTTTGCATTCACACAAACGTTTGAAGCAAAAAAAAATAGAACAAGGAACTAATCAGAAATGTTCTCTTCGACATTACCTATGGCTTTGGTTCTATTTTGCAGGAAATCAGCGACTTCAAAACAAAGTATTGAGCTTGTTTTGAAGTTCTCATTATTCACAAATTTCTCCGGCATAACATATGACATATGGTTTGAAATCAAAAAAAAAGGGGGGGGGGTAGTCATTTCGCGGGTATGGCTGTGAAGCAAGAGCTAAGATTAGCCTGTTGGGGACAGTCACTCGCCGACGTCGTACACGCGGCTTGCCGCGGTCGAAACCGCGCGCAAAATTATCGAGCGAGGTTTTAGGCATTTACTGCTTCCCGCGCCTGTGTATTCGTCAGTTACTTTCCTTTGTTTCCTTTTACTTTCGTTTTATTTTTCTCCCAATCCTTCTCGATTTTTTCATTAAATTTGACTCAAGCGTTCGCGTTGACACTAGAGCGTTCATACTTACAAGTGTTATGTGAGGTGGTCCCGGGACACTGTGGGTGAAATAGGATGATAGAAACTAATAAGGGCTGTCAGGGCGCCTTGAACTCACAAGTCCCCATTCCGTTGAGCAGCTGACATTGACACTTGAGCGTTCATAATTACAAGTGTTATATGGGGTGGTACCTGGACATTGTAGGTGGGCGACAAAAATGATAGCAACTGATAGGGGCTGATAAGGAGTCTTAGAAGGCAGAAGTCGGCAATTCCATTGCGCAGTTCACGTTGGCACTATGGGGCTCTTTTCATAAGTGTTATTAGGGGTGGGTCGTGACACATTCTATCGATATAATCAGCTTGGCTTAGCGAATGGTATCCAGCCTTGATCTAATACCAAGAAGACCAGAACTCATTTAATGACCGCCAAAGCTTAGGATTTGCGAACACTGTGAATGAAGGATCAGCATTAGATGCTCACTTATGATAATGTTGCAATTTAATTGTGAGGCTAACACCATAACCCTATTCACCGCTAAATTATCAAAATTCAGGAGAATGGCCGAGTGTTTACAGAGCTATGTGTGATAAATATACCTGGAGTGCCTGCGGAATCTTAGGTCGTATGATACGCGCGATACTGGGGAGCAAGCTGGATCCTTCTATTTTATAAAGCGCTAACTTTGTGTGTCGGTTTGTGTATCTGTATGTGTGTGTGTGTGTATGTATGTATGTGTGTCCGTCCGCAAAATGAAGTGAGTGAGAAGGAAGCTCATGGGATAAACAAACCGCTAACAAATCGGGTAGCTTACAGGATTTGAGATATCAATGTTTTGTAGCAGGATAGTTGTGATAACACTCTTAGGGCTATATAAACACCTGCTTAGCACACTTCCGTTCATTCCACATGGTGCTGCAGTGGCAGCTGGAGGGCAGTGGAGAGAGGAAGGGAGGATGAGGAAGGGAAGCGAAAAATCTACCGTCATATCATGATTGTGTCCCTTCTACTGTATGAAACACCATTGTGTTGCATACGCGTCACTTCCACGAGGTGTTGGTGTCACAGGAGGAAGGGACCATAGCGGAGGATAGAAAGCTTGCGCAGGAAAGGAAGGTCCCGGCGGTTGACGGGGGACTAATCTGGTAAATAAAAAAAGCATCTTCGAAAACTTCGTATTCTTGCCCTCCCGAGACGGTCTGAGCCGAGGGGCTATCTGAGTACGATAACGAATGTTGAGAAAATGACAAAACAGTGGATTATGGAGCACAAAAAGTATTGTGCATTTATGCGCTTTGTTGGAGCGACAATACTTAGAATTGTTAATTTTATGGGATTATTCTTCAAAAAAAACGCTACAATATTATGATTCGAACTCAGTTTTTGGTAGAAAAAATACAAAGATGATTGTTGAAGGCATGAATAGAACAAAACTTATTTGTCACTAAACGTCGCTATTAATAAGGGACAGGAGGCAATAGCGTAGAGCACCAATGCAGCATTCCGGTCGGATTCTTTTCAAAAATCAGCAAACGGGCACTGTCGTAAAAAGGGTATGTTGTTCGCAGTTCGGCCTCACTAGCCATTTATCTCAAGCTTCGGTGCATTCTAAATACATCATGCAGGCATTGCTTCTCCTGTGGAAAGAGAAAGTTCTTTCCCACATATGAAAAACTCAGTGGAAGTTGAAAAGCGCTCTTCCTGTGACATGTTGTTCCCATTGCATTCTCTCGAAATTTTGCGGCAACCTTTTAAGTAAAAGGAGTGAGATGAATAGAAATATGTACACATTTAAATCTGTGGCGGCTCACCTGCTCATATGCCGATTGATTTTTCCCGAAATTGTACAAGTCTCCAACAAAAAGACAGGTTAGGTTCTTCCCTGGGGTTACTGCAACAACTACTTTTCATGAGATTAAAATACGAGTTTTGATCGGACAGTACACTAGAAAAATATTAGGTTGAGCACTTTTCCACCGTTTCATTGCACTCAAATGTTCGTAATAACAAAAAAACCCAAATCCAAAACCACAACATATGAGCGCACGGCAAAAGGCTCCTCGAACAGTCCTCCTGCGACCACTTCTTCCAGGCATGCTTCTACGAGCAGATGCAGAACCTTTCGGTTCCGAGCTCAACTTGCACGCGTTGAATTCTATCTTTTTTTTGCTCACGTGTAGGCTGCATAGTGGAGTAAACACAAATGTTTTGTATACAAATTGTGCAAGAGACTGCGCATTTTGTAGATTATTGGTTGTTTTTTGAGGAAGTGAGTACCTTGAATGGTAGTTGTAGTTTCTGTTGTGGTAGACGGTGTCGGAGTGGTGGTCGAAGTTGTCATCTCAGGATGGGAACTGTCGAGTTGTCGGTCACGCAGTGGTCGGTCACCGTTGTTTGATTCCGGCGTGATGGTCGACGTTTGTCGTCTCAGGAGTGGTAACTGTCGTTGTCGGTTCAGCAGTGGTGGTCACCGTTGTTGATTCCGTCGTGATGGTCGACGTTGTCGTCTCAGGAGTGGTAACTGTCGTTGTCGGTTCAGCAGTGGTGGTCACCGTTGTTGATTCCGTCGTGATGGTCGACGTTGTCGTCTCAGGAGTGGTAGCTGTCGTTGATCGCCGTCAGCAGTGGTGGTCACCGTTGTTGATTCCGTCGTGATGGTCGACGTTGTCGTCTCAGGAGTGGTAACTGTCGTTGTCGGTTCAGCAGTGGTGGTCACCGTTGTTGATTCCGTCGTGATGGTCGACGTTGTCGTCTCAGGAGTGGTAACTGTCGTTGTCGGTTCAGCAGTGACGTTCGTACCGGTCTGTTGATTCGTCGTGATGGTCGACGTTGTCGTCTCCAAGAGGGGAAACTGTCGTGTATTTCCGGGTTTTTTCAAGGGGAGTGGGGGTCTCACGGTATGTATGATGATTTCCGTCGTGATGCGTCCACGTTGTCGTCTTCAGAGTGGAAACTGTCTTGTGCGGTTCAGCAAGTGGTAGGTCACGTTGTTGATTCCGTTCGTGATGCGCGACGTATGTTCGTCTCAGAAGTGTAACTGTCTTGTCGGTTCAGCCAGTGTTGTGGTCAACCGTTGTTGATCCGTCGCCTGATGCGTACGACGTTGCGTCTCAGAGTGGTAAACTGTCGTATTGTCGTTCAGCAGTGCGTGGTCACCGTTTTGAATTCCGGCGGTGATGGTCGACGTTGTGTAGTCTCAGGTGGTAACTGTTCGTTGTCGGTTCAGCCAGTGGTGCGTCACCGTTTTTGATTCACGTACGTGAATGGTTCGCGGTGTCGCTCTCAGGAGTGTTAACTGGTCGTTGTTGGTTCGAGAGTGGTGGTCGACGTTGTCGTTTCGGGAGTGGTGGTCGACGTTGTCGGTTCGGGAGTGGTGGTCGACGTTGTCGGTTCGGGAGTGGTGGTCGACGTTGTCGGTTCGGGAGTGGTGGTCGACGTTGTCGGTTCGGGAGTGGTGGTCGACGTTGTCGGTTCGGGAGTGGTGGTCGACGTTGTCGGTTCGGGAGTGGTGGTCGACGTTGTCGGTTCGGGAGTGGTGGTCGACGTTGTCGGTTCGGGAGTGGTGGTCGACGTTGTCGGTTCGGGAGTGGTGGTCGACGTTGTCCATTCAGGAAAGGTGGTCGTCGCTGTGGAGGTATCTATAGGGACTGTAGATGTGGATGTTGGTGCTAACGTCGCGGTGCTTGCCGGATGTGTGGTCGCCAGTGTCGCCAAAGTGGTTGTGGAAACCGTGGAGATGTTTGTTTCAGCTGCAGTAGTCGTTGTTTGTTTCTCAGCTGCTTGACCTGCAAGTAAAGGAGGAAGAGAAGTAATATATCTGCAGCTGCCTCACGTATTTTTTCCAAGAAGTGTGAGCGAAAAGCGCCTAAAACTTTTAAATTGTCTAATTTCCTAATGTTTATTCAATATCCCCTCAGTTCTGCCTGCGTTCTGTTACACGGCGAAGACGTGGGCCAGCAGTACATGATGTCAGGACCTTCCTGCTGCTCACACAACCCTCGAGCAATGTATTCTGAGAATAATATATTCACCCATTATCGAGCCGGTCTCCGCAGCGCAAACCTACGCAGAATGAAACGTGTCCGCGAAGCACGAATGTCAAGTTACGACAGGACGACCATACCTTGGAGAGATGATAATTGGTGCACAAGAAGGACGACAGAATGAGCCTCAGTAGGGTTTTCGCGGTTCAGAGGGAGAGCTGCGGCGAGAGAGATCAGGGGATGCGCTTGTCAAACACGCAAAACAGGTGCGAATGCAGCTGAACGATCGCGAAGGCGGACTGCTGTGCAATGGGCTATGGTCTCGCAAACGAGTAGATGTGGCAAGTGCGAATACATCGCACAAACCTTCAAGAAACTGCTCGCGAACCTTTCATTCAGCAATTAATGGCAAGCGTTGATAGAGTACGCGGTTAAAAGTATTTTTAGCCGCAGCATCGACAAAAGCAAAAACAGACTCTCAAAGAACTGGTTATACCATCCCTAAGCTGCGCGACGAATCTACCCTTGCGCCTTCTGGCTTCATGACTTCCTTGAAGAGGTCGCTCCGGATTATCGAATGGGTTTAGAGGTTAGTGTCTCAAGGCGAGTGCAACGGAATACACCTCATTATAGAGGGCCGGACCGAAACGATGAGCTTTCACGGTCAGTTTTTTGTTCTTCACGGGGTAATTTCGTAGATCCAAGAGTTCTGACAGCTGTTCGTTTTGTCACAAAAATGCTTTCTTCACGACGTCAGCAGTAGTAGGTGAGTCAGCAACTGATTCACTGCCCAGGGAATGGGTGCCATAGGTCCGGTCTTTGCCGTTAGGTAGAGGACGTATATATGGGGTACGTTAGGAGTTGATGCCCGCCGTCGCAGTATGAGTTCATGGGGTTCAGCATTTGAAAGTTTGAAGTACCTTTGTCAACTCAAGCGCAATATAGCGAATTTCAGCGCAAAAAACGGGATGAGTTTCAGAATGCCTCAGACGCTTACGGCCGTGGCTCACAAACTCTTGTC